>PJEM01008148.1:0-86249 GCA_004023845.1 Helogale parvula | reverse complement strand
AAGAGAGATCCAGTCTCCTTAAACTATTATAGGGTTTGGATTTTTTTTATACTTCTACCAACTTTCCCATTAATTCTAACACCTAATTTTGAGAATTACTGCCTTAAAAACATTACCATCTTCTCTATGTTTCCTAATATACCTGATTGAATTTCCCACACAATACAATTATACTGTGTAACATAGAAGCCATCGAGGGTGTGCTAGGAACTATTCCAACCACTTTTCATATAATTTCATTTAATCTTCATGACCACTTTATGTGAGAGGTACTGATATTACGCCTAATGCACAGGCTAGGAAACTAAGCATCTCCTTCCAGCTAATGGAAACAGAGTATCACCTAAAACCACAAGCCACTGAATCGTGTTTCTGAGGTTTAACCCTGATGCAGCCACTTACTGGTTCTGTGATTTTAGTCCGGACAAAATTGATCTCTCTGCGCCTATTATTACCCATCTGTAAAATGAGAATAATTACAGGGTTGTTATGAGAAAGAAATAAGTCAATACATGAACATTGGAAAGACTGAGTCCCTCAGGGAGTTCCAGTAAATACTGGTTGTTATCAGCCCCACCATAATCACCGTGGGATAGAGAACTCATGTATAAGCACCCATTCATTTCTAGGGAGGTTTGTTTTACACCATCAAAGTACAAACAATAATTATCATTCAGTGTTTGAAGTCACTGAAAAAGCTGGTGATGCCACAGTCCACCAATAGTACAGGAGATAAAGGAATCTCCCTAGACTGTTTCTATTCTGTTTTGCTTCCTAATTCCCCGTTTGTAAGCCTCTGATGCTAGCAGCTCCACCGGGCGCAAAGCACAGCGACTAGCCCCACTGCAGATCGAGGGCTGCTCTGGGCACACAAACAAGAATAAAATAGTTTCTGCAAAAGAAGATCTGCAAGGACACCTGGGTGGCCCAGTCAGTGGAGCACCTGACTCCTGATTTCGGCCTTGGTCATGAGCTCATGGTTCGTGAGACGGAAGGAACCCCATGTCAGGCTGTGCACTGACAGCAGAGAGCCTGCTTGGGATTCTGTCTCCTCCTCTCTCTCTCTCTCTGTCCCTCCCCTACTCTCTCCCATTCTCTCTCAAAATAAATGAATAAGTTAAAAAGAAGAATCTGCAGCTTAGAGGGAGAGCCAGAGAAGAAACCAAGAGTGAGTAGAGAGAAGCATGTCAATCTCCAGGGAAAACAAAACTTAATACAATCCTTCCCCAAACCACAACTCGATTGCACCAACACTTTTGAGTTATACTGATTCTATGAAATTAGGTTAAAATACTCAACCAAAAAAATGGAAGTATGGGGAGGTTAGATGCAATAAGACTGGCAAATATTGAAAAGGGTTAAAGCTCAGTGATGGGTTTACGGGGATAAATTATCCCATTTTAAGTGAATTTGGCCACATTGTAATTTCCAAAAGGAAAGAAGGGGAAAAAAGACCTATGACAGCTCTTTCAAAAAAAAGTGTATAACTAAACATAAAATCTACTGAAAAAATAAATTAAGATGTCAAAGCTGTTATCTGGACACGCTGGGGTTACGAATAATTCAAAATTTTCCTCAAGCTTTATATGCTCTCTTAATTATCCACAATACCCAGCGGCTATCTCAATAATCAAAGTATCAACTAAGTATTACTTGAAATAAAATACACACAATGGAAGATGCCTTAAAAAAGTTTATTAAAAACACAACAGTTATTAACATAGCTTTCACAGTCTTTTACAAACCATTTCTTTCACACCTGATAACAAGCAGATTACGAAATGATGCTGGGGTCAGAATAGCTTGGCTCAGTTCCCAGCTCAGCTTCTTAATAGTTGGATGGCCTCAAGTGGGTAATTTTGCTCGGGTGTCTCACTTACCTCCTTTTTGTTAGTGTTTTTAAATTTTTTAATGCTTATTTATTTTGAGAGAGACAGAGTGTGAGTGGGGGAGGGGCAGAAAGAGAGGGAGGCACAGAATCCGAAGCAGGCTCCAGGCTCTGAGCGGTCAGCACAGTGGCCGACACGGGGCTCCAGCTATGAAATCAGGACCTGAGCTAAAGTTGGACACTCAACCAACTGAGCCACCCAGGCGCCCCGCATTTCCCTCCTTTTTAACTGAGTTAATAATCCACCTCATTAGATTCTTGTGAGGTTTAATGTGGTGATTTGTATAAAGCCCTTAAAATAGTACTTCGCATTGATTGTTTAACTATGATCACTATTTCTTATGCCCAAGTACTCCTCCCACCCACTCCTATATTTATTCAACAAATCTTGGGACACATAGCAGAGTCTTCTAACTATGATTAGTAAAAGAAAAACCTTCTTCCCAAGGAAGATAAATGGCTTAGCAAGAAGCAGCAGGCTAAGTCCTACCCAGGCCAGGTTCAGCTGTTAGGAGCCAAGAACTCAAGACCGCTTCCCTTCCTTCTGCAGCCCTCTTCCAGGAATCGGAGGTGGGAAGGGAAAGGAGGGGGAGAGAAATCAGAACTGTGTCTCCCTCCTTCATGAGTCAACAGAGGGCAGTCCCATACCCTACTTTGGAAACACGCACACACACCTCTCCCACACCACCTTTTTAAAGAGAGAAAGTTTGCTGGAGGAATCCAGGAATCGCTAGGATTCCTCCAGGGATTAGAAAAGCTTTCGGGTTAACAGTCACTTAGCAGAAAATTTAAATATATTAAAAGAAAATCATCTCCGGGGGGCCTGGCGGGGCTGAGTCCGTTAAGCACCCAACTCTTGATTTCAGCTCGGGTCATGATCTCAGTTTGAGAGTTCAAGCCTCCTGTGGGATTCTGTGCTGGCGGCTCCGAGCTTGCTTGGAAATCTTTGTCTCTCTCCCTCTCAGCCCCTCCTGCTCGCGTGCTCTCTCTCTTTCTCTCAAAAATAGGTAAACCTTAAAAAAGAAAAGAAAATCCTTCTACCAGTAATTTAAAAACCTCTATCTGTGACTACCCCACTTACCTCTCCAAACAACTCTATTAGGTAGTTCCTATCATTCCCCTCATTTTACAGAAAAAGAACGCAAGACACAGCTGAAGTTCCTTGCCCATCTCACACCTCTAGGAGGAGGCCGAGTTCCGGAGAAAATACAACACAGGAGACCGTCTACCCGCTGCGCAATCTCTAAAACCTGGAAAGCTCACTCAAACGGGGGCCCAAACTCACCCTCCGCTGCTGCCTACAGGTTCCTCTTCCAGAAGGCCAAAGACCCGTCGCAGCTGACCCCCTCCCACCCCCGCCAAGAGAAAAGGCATCGCAGCCAATACCGACCCAACCCCGTCGGGGAGACCCCGCCACCGCTGCACTTCCCCGGAGCGGAAGCGACTGCCCGCAGCGCTCCCGGAATTCCCAAGGAGAGCTGGTCAAAGCCACGCCCTTCCGGAAAAGGAAGTTCCCGACTACCTCGCGCTCTTAGACTGACCTTTCCAGAACTACCGGAAGAACTGGTCCTTGTCTTTGCCTTCCTGAAGCCGTACGTTGGCCGTGTCTTAGAACCTGGTTTATGTTTCATATGATTCCGGAGTAGTATGCAAGCTTCTTAGCCCTGTCCTCTTTGAACAAAAATGCCTCCAAAAAGCACAGAATTCTAGTTTATACTTACTCCCTCTTCCCCGCCCCAACAAGTGTCTCTGTCTCTGTGAATTCCTCGGACCACAATTTCCAGAATGTTTTTCAGGTAGCACTTATCCCCAGGCTCTTCTTTTTGCTTTTGGATGATTAGGTTTACTCAGTCAGTTCTATCTCACTGATCGAAATGAGCTTCCCCGCCCCCCTTTTTCTCTTTCACATAGGACAATTCAAATAGGAATGTCCAAAAAAAAAAAAAAATCCCTATAGTAGAGAAGAACAAACTTTGAAAAATGAAAAGAAACTGAGACACGGGTTCTAAAGGGGAATATATATGCAGGCTAAAAATACCTTGAAATTGGGCATCACCAACCCAACTTTTACTGGATTTTCTACTTTATTCCATACATGGTAGATGCACCGAGAACTCAGAGTGTGACCGGGCATTAGCTATTCATTCCATGATTCAAAAACCCAAGAGGAGTGCCTGGGTGGCTAAGTCGGTTAAACATCTGACTTCAGCTCAGGTCATGATCTCACTATTTGTGGGTTCAAGCCCCATTGGGCTCTGTGCGGACAGTTCAGAGCCTGAAGTCTCTTTCAGATTCTGTGTCTCCCTCTCTCTCTGCCCCTCCCCAACTTGTGCTCTCTCTCTGTCTCTCAAAAATAAACGTTAAAAAAAAATTTTTAAGGAGAACCTACAAGATAGTGATGCAAACTTTATTAAAGTATAAAGCAGAAACAGCAAAAACTTTATGCTTTTCCATGACTCTCACTGCCCATTATGAAATGTGGGTTGTGGGTCAAATGAAAGGAGCTGCACTGATGTGAAGACATTGTTTTAATATGAGCGAACAGTATATAAAAATTTATATACTGTTTGTTGTTTGTTCAAGTTCAAGCATCACATAACCTACATCCATTCTACTCTTGATGTCATAAATACAATTAAGTGCCTTAAAATATGGAAACCAGTGAATTTAGTAAAGTGAGCTGTGGAAAGCTAGACTCAAATCCAGAAAATCTAACAACAAAAATGCACTTCTACTTTCCACCTTTTCTTCAGGACAAGAACTAAAAAATGTTTATGCTGTTATTCATTAAAAATTTCAAACATATACAGAAGTACAAAAGAGTGAAATATTCCATAGCCTCATCCCTCATCCTCCAGATTCAACAATTATTATCAACATTTGCCACACTTCCTTGATCTATTTTATCTCTTTTTTCTTTAATACTTTATTTTTAAAAATTTTTACTGTTTATTTTTGAGAAATGAGAGAATGAGCGGGGGAGGGGCAGAGAGAGAGAGGGAGACACAGAATCCAAAGCAATCTCGAGGCTCTGAGCTGTCAGCAGTCAGCACAGAACCCAACATGGGGCCTAAACCCATGAACCACAAGATCATGACCTGAGGGGAAGTCAGATGCTTAATCTTAACTGACTGAGCCATCCAGGTGCCCCTTTTTCTTTAATACTTTAAAGCAAACCGTGACAATTTATTATTTTTCCTCTACTATTTCCATGTATACTTCAAAAATTACATTTTCTGCTATAACCAAAATACAACTATCACATAGAAAGTTAATACTAGTGACTTAACATTATTTCATACTTAACAAAATAAAACTCCAAGTTTTCCAATCATTTCAAAAATGTCTATTCATTGTCCCTGATTGCTGTCTCTTCCGTTTATTTCACTCCAGAAGAGTATTCTCTTCCATACGTTTGTAATTCGTGCCCTTGACCTGTTGAAGAAACCAGGTCATTTGTTGGGAGGATTTCCACTCTCTGGATATTTAAAAAGGTTTTCTCATGCTGTCATTTAACACTTTCTACAGTTTCTCCTGTGGTTCTGATAAACTACAATTTAGATTTAAAAGTCAGATCAGACTAAGATTCATTTTTTTTTGGCATGAATTCTTCATAAGTAGGTTTATTTTTGTCTTATTCAGCACCACCCTCTCCTGAGTGAAGACCATAGCACATTTTTTAAATGTCACTGTTGGGGCGCCTGGGTGGCTCAGTCGGTTAAGCTTCTGGCTTCGGCTCAGGTCATGATCTCACGGCTCAAGTCACGAACTCACGGTTCATAGGTTCGAGTTCTGCATCAGGCTCTGTGCTGACAGCTAGCTTAGAGCCTGGAGCCTGCTTCAGATTTTGTATCTCCCCCTCTCTCTGACCCTCCTCTGCTCACACTGTCTCTCTCTGTCTCTCAAAAATAAAATAAAAAATTTTTAAAAGAAATAAACTAGAAGTAATTACTAGATTTATGCAACAGTAAGGATGAATTCCACAAGTATTATAAGTGTAAGAATTGAGACAAAAAAGTATACATTTTATGATTCTACTGATATGGCATATGGAAAAGGAAAAAACTATAGAGAAAGAAATTAGATTAATGGTTGTCAAGGGCTTGGAGTAGGTTAAGTGGACTGATGATGCAGTGGCACCAGAAATCTTTTTCTGTTGGGCAAAGGTTTTCTTTCTAAGTAGGACAATCACCTCTCTCTGGATTTGAATTTACCTTATCAGCCCACTGTGCTTACCCCCAATTATACAATATATTGACTACCGACTCTGCCAGGCAGTCCATCTAATAACTTACATTTGAGTTTTCCTTGCATTATATTCATATGCAAATATATTTACTTATAAACTTGAGGAAGAAAACAGTGTGTTCAGTGAACTCTAATGGGATCCACGGATATTCCCAGTCTTCTTGCCATTCAGACACAGGACTCTTACAGAATGCTGAAAAAGCCTGTGGCAGATTCCACTCTAGTATCAGTTTGGAGACCACAGGTTCTGTATTCAAGGTGTTGAACTACATGTTGTGAAATATGGTTTAAGCCAGGAAAATACTACCTATTCTTCTCCTCTAGAGCCCTGAATAGATGAATCTGAGAATTTTGGGTTAGGGGTAAACATGGAACCTCCCCTGATTACAGATGAGTGCTCCTTCTTCATGTGTTGTTATTAAGATTTTATTATTTAGAACAGCAAAATTAAGGAACATGTATGCATTTCTCATATACCCCCTATCCCAACACATGCTTGGCCTCTGTCATGATCAACATTCCACACCAAAGTGGTGCATTTGTAACAACTGATGAACCTACACTGATGTATAACCACCCAAAGTCCATAGTTTACAAGAGGATTTACCCTTGGTGCTGCGTATTTTATAGGTTTGGACAAATGTATAAAGACATGTATGTATCATTACAGTATTACACAGAGTATTCTCCCTGCCCTAAATCCTCTGTGTTCTGCCAATTCATCCCTCCCCCCCACCGACCCCTGACAACCACAGAACTTACTACTGTGTCCATGGTTTTGCCTTTCCCAGAATGTCACACAGTTGGAATCACAGTATACTGTAGCTTTCCAGATTGGCTTCTTTTACTTAATAATATGCATATAAGTTTCCTCTATGTATTTTCATGACTTTATAGTTCATTTCTTTTTATTGCTGAATAATATCCCATTGTCTAAAGGCATCACAGTTTGTTTACCTACTAAAAAACATCTTGGTTGCTTCCAAGCCTTGACTATTATGAATAAAGCTGCTGCAATCCTCTGTGTGCAGGTTTTTGTGTGGACCTCACTTCAACTCATTTGAATAAATGTCAAGGAACACAACTGCTGGATCATATGGTAAAAGTATGTGTGTCTACAGGGCTCCTCCTCTTTACGTTCTTGGGAATCTCCATTTTCACATGACGTCTGACTGATGCCATCATCACACTGAGCGCCTCCATATGGTTTCTGTTCCATGTGAGTTCTCATACGGTCCTCGAGAACTCCGGGGCTCAGTCACTATGTGGGCTCCCTTCCAAGACTCGAGTGTAAGGACTTGTGTCAGGCCTTTCCACGCGGTGCCATCTTGATTTTCTAGATTAGTGGCCTTTATTACATAGTTCTCATTTTCAGAAATCCGAAGAGACACGCCTGCCCACTCTTCGCAGGGGAAACATCTACTTCTAAATACTGGCAACAATCTCCTTGATGATTCATGACATACTCCCGACTCCCAGTTAATTCACTGAGCCTTTGTTTCCAAATCTGCCGGCGGTAGAGCACTCCTTGCCAGAGATAACTCGACCCTTTTCCTGGAAGTTATGAAATGTTGTTTTTAATCCTGTCTCCTATGACGAGAAAAGAGAGTTTGGCAAAGAGACTAAGTAAGCCATCCCTCCAGAGGTTTTGAGAAAACAAGTAGGATGGGGCAGGAAGTTGTCACTGGCTTCTCTTCATATAGGAAAACAATTAGAACCACAGTAAATCTAATCTGTGAACTGCCAGTTAAAATCAGATGTTGGGGCACGTGGGTGGCTCAGGTGGTTAAGCGTCTGACTTCGGCTCAGGTCATGATCTCACATTCATGGGTTCGAGCTCCACGTTGGGCTCTGTGCTGACAGCTAGCTCAGTGCCTGGAGCCTGTCTTCAGATTCTGTGTCTCCCTCTCTCTCTGACCCTCCCCTGCTCATGCTGTCTCTCTATCTCTCTCAAAAATAAATAAAAGCATTAAAAAAATCAGATGTTGCAGGGAAACCAAAAGAAATCTTGGGAACAATTTACAAAGAAAGAAATTCACCTCCAGAGGTGACAAAACACCTTTAATCATTTGGCTACAAAAGGTCTGGGGAAGACTCCCATATGATTCATGTCCCGTGTGTGTGTGTGTGTGTGTGTGTGTGTGTGTGTGTACAACATAATAATGGAGTGCTAGACGTGGTGACGGATGTAAACGATCACAAAGACCTTCCAAGGTACTACACAAAGTTGCAGAAATAAACAAGTCCTGTCTCCTGCTAATGTCCCTTCCACTGTCACATGAGGGGATTACCATGTATGTTTCTGCACAACTGTATGTGGCGGGCCTATAACAGCAATGGGGATCAATATGGGGATAATATTATGAAATATAGTTCTTGGGGGTCTTGGGGGAGGGACATGTACACACCTTGGAGGCAGGCTTAAAGAGACAACATTTTCTCTGAGATTCTCTAGATTCCATGAAGAGATATAGTCCACCAAGATCCTGTAATCCAATCAGTGATATTTTTTCTTTTCTTTTTTCTTTTCTGGTAACTAATCTCTACTCCCAATGTGGGGCTTGAATGTATGACCTTGAGACCAAGAGTCACATGCTCTAAGATCCTGTCATCTGCTTCCTTTAGATAATTGCAGAATGTCAAATAGCCATGACTATGAGAAGGGGCAACGTGGATCTGTCAATGGCCTGCCGCCAGGGAAGCAAGATTGTCCTAAAGGGCCGTAAAACAAAAGGGGATGAGGTCGAAGAGGGTGGTCATACCCTTGGTGCCCTAAAATGGGCTTCAGAATGGCACAAAGACCATGATCAAGACCATCTAGACATTGCTACCAGTTCGATGTCATTTCTGAGTCATTTTACTGAGTGACTTTAATTTGTAAGGTGGTGTTAGAGAAAGGGGGGACTTTGAACTTCCCACAACAAGCTTACAGCAGCAATTTGCCAGTTGTTTTGACTGTATCCGTACTAACAAAAGCATTTACACTCGACCCAGTACACACAAATAGACGCAGACTGTTAACGAAAACAGCTTTATCACCTGATACTTACCTCACCAGATGCAATGTACTCTGATAAATTCTGTTCGAGTCCATTAATTTGTCTTGCTTTTTAAAAACTGCTGATTATGATCGAGTGACTTGATTTCAGATGCACCAACAGTGCTGAATCCTGCAGATTGGGTGTATGTCTATAATCTACACACAAAGAGGGTACTTAGTTTCACGTGGTTATTAAAAACACAGGGCCTACAAGCAATTAGAAGGGCTCAAATCCCAGCTCTCACAAGCCGTGTGATCGTGGGCAAGGTATTTAACCACTCCGTGCCTCCGTTGTTTCCTTTGTAAAAGGAGGTAATAACAGCAACTATCTCATAAACTACACCGAGGTAACACACAGCTGCATGTGAGCCCCTGAGAAACTAAAAGTAGATGTTTATCAACAAGGAAGCAAACAGCTGACCCTTATATCACGCTCACTACATACCGGATTCTGGTTTAGATCCCTTCACACTCCTTTCCCCAAAATATCAGTTTTTCTCCAGAAGCAACCAAGGGACTGAGGCCTGTGGTAGTGTGTGAACTTCATCAACCTCATTTTGAAGAACAGGAGAAAAGAATGAGCGCCTACAATGAGAGGCGGTCAGGGCGGCTCGCTAACAGTTACAGGTAGGATGCCCATGGGCCGGGGGTGCAGGACCTGAGAGGTTCCACGCCAACACTTCACAAGGGGCAACCTGCTCACATCTGTCTGTTAAAACTCACTAACTTCAGGGGTCTTCTCTGCAGGTTTTCTCTCCAGGGGCCAAAGCTTCCCTCTGTGCTCCCATTGGAATATTCTATCTGGTGGGAAGCTGATTATTTGAGGAAACAGGATCGGTGGTTTGTGCTTGGTTACGGAGGGCTGTGGTCCTCACCCGCTGAGACAAGGTTCCTAAAGTTCTCCCGCATCACGTCCTGGTGCAAGTGTATCTGGGTCTTGTCCGGTAGCGCCAGCTCTTTCTCAGTGAAGACCACAGCCACATCCTTGAAGGTCACGGTTTCCTAAAACATCAAGCACACACCATACCGATCACCCACAAATGCCCACTGGCAGAAGAGCACAACTGGAAGCTGTGCCAGTCCTTAGGTTACAGTCTTTCTGCTCCAAACTGTGGTGTTTAAATCACACACTTCGTAAGAGTGGAGCGGAAACTCTGGCAACTGGCTCTGTGGGAGGCTCTGACACTAGGGGGCGCAAGAGGGATTCCGCAAGGCTAGGGGAGAAAGGGCCTTCCCTTGCTCCTGCCCGTTTGCTTCCTGTTCCGGTATCACCTCGGTCGTGCTCTGTTCGGCTGGTGACAGCAGTCCCTTTCCACAGGGATTGCTGAAGTCACTTTGCAGTTTCCCCAACACTTACAGAACCAGTTTCATTGTTCCCCACCTCACGGACACCAGTCCGAGCCAGCAGGTGTCCCCTCATCGGAAATCTGGGTCCATGACCCGTGGGCTGCTTCTCTGAGCTCAGACATACCAGCCAGCCAGCACCCCCTCCTCACAATTCTGTTTTTCAGCGCCCCAAGGCCCCTCCTCCAAGTTTCTAAGTTCCAATAATTCAACCTCTCCCTTGTGTTCCCTCAGCCTGCTTGGTAGTTCTTATGTAGTTGCTACTTCTGTGGTACTGTAGAGTTCTCTCTCCACCCTCTTTGTTTTCTGGTTAACAACTCCCATACCCAGTGAACAATTCTTTCTATTAAATTCTTCCTGTTCAAATAGCAGTGTCCTTTCTGTGCTCTAAATAGGCCCTTACTGGTACAAACGACATGAGAAACACAGAAGAAATTCAGTTTTAAGTTGGCCAAGTTTCTCTTCTTTCCTCCACATTGCCTGTGTCCCCCCGTTAACCATCCAGGGTCCCACAAAGAATGTTAAAATACACATCCATGAACATCTGTCTGTCTTTGAGTGCTAATAAGAACATTTCTATAACATAAATTCCTAGACAAGAGACCACTGAGTTACTTGTTACGCATACACTTTGGCTGATATTATCCATAATGTCCTCCAAAAAGGTTTTGCTGATACACTGGTCTGGTAGTGTCTGGGTGTTCATTCCCCATCATAAACCAAGAGTTGGTACTTTATTTTCTCTATTGTAGCCGATTAATCTACCTCTATTGGACTAAGCATATAATGCAACTAAGAGCATTGGCTGCTAGATTAGGACAAAAAATTAAAAAGGAAATTATTGAGACAATTGGGAGCATTTGGGTATCAACTAACTGTTCAAAAAATAGTGGAATCAGTTGTAGAACTACTGGATCGTATGGTCATTCTATTTTTAATTTTATGAGGAAACTCCGTAATATTTTCCACAGTGGCTGCACCAGTTTTCATTCCCACCCACAGTACCTGAGGGTTCCGTTTTCTCCACATCCTGACAACACTTGTTATTTCTTGTTTTTTATTTTAGCCATTCTGACATGTGTGAGGTGATATCTCATGATGGTTTTGATTCACATTTCCCTGATGATGAACTTGTCTGTTCACCACCTGTAGGTCTTCTTAGAAAAATGTCTATTCCTGGGGCTCGTGGGTGGCTCAGTCAGTTAGGCATCCAACTTCATGATCTTGCTGTTTATAAGCCCGAGTCCCACGTCAGGCTCTGTGGGACTGTCAGTGTAGAGCCTGGAGCCTGCTTCAGATTCGGTGTGTGTCTCTTTCTGACTCTGAAGAGGCAGAAGCACTGCTTGTTGTCCTCTGGCTCTCTCTCTCTCTCTCAAAAATAATAAACATTAAAAAAAAAAAAGAAAAATGTCTATTCCTATCCTCTGCCCATTTTTAAATTGGATTATTCGGGTCTCTGTGATTTTTGGTATAAATTCTTTATATAATTTGGATATTAACCCCTTATCAGATATAATATTCACAAATGTCTCCTCCCATCCAGTAGGTTACCTTTTTTATTGTGTTGATGGTTTCCTTGTCTGTGCAAAAGCTTTTTAATTTTGGTATAATCCAAACAGTTTAATTTTATTTTTGTTTTCCTTCCCAGAGGAGACATATCCAGAAAAATGTTTCTATGGTCAAAGGAATTGCTCCTTATGTTTTCTTCTAAGAATTTTATGGTTTCAGGTCTTGTATTTGGGTCTTTAATCCATTTTGAGTTTATTTTTATGTGTAGTATTTACCCAAAGGAAACAAAAACACTAATTCAAAAAGATACACACTCCTATGCTCATTGCAGCATCATCTACAATAGACAAGATATGGAAGCACCCCAAGTGCCCATAGACAGATGAATGGATAAAGATGTGGTGTGCACACACACACACACACACAACGCACAATGGTGTATTACTCAGTCATAAAAAGGATTGAACTCCTGATATCTGCAACAACACAGATGGACCTCGAGGGCATAATGTTAACTAAAATAAGTCAGAGAAAGCCAAATACCATGTGATATCACTCACTTGTAGAATTTAGAAACAAAACAAATGGTTAAAAGGGGAAAACAGATTATTAAATACAGAAAACAAACTGGTGGTTGCCAGAAGGGAGGTGAGTGGGGAGGTGGGAAAACAGATAAAGGGGATTAAAGAGTACACTTATCAGGACACCTGGGTTGCTCATTTGGTTGAGCATCTGACACTTGATTTCAGCTCTGGGTCTTGGGACTGAGCCCCACATCAGACTCCATGTTGAGTGTGGAGCCTGCTTAGGGTTCTCTCTTTCCCTCTGCCCCTCTCCCCCATGCATGCACTCTCTCTTTAAAATAAAGTGGAAAAAACTTATCAAAAAGAGGACACTTATCATGATGAGCACTGAGAAATGTATAGAATTATTGAGTCACTATGTGGTACACCTGAAACTAATATAACACTGTATGTTAATTATACTTGAATGAAAACTAAATTTTCTGAGCATGATGACAGTAATGTGGAAATGTAGGGAAACACCCTTATTCTTAGGAGACACATGCTGAAGTATTGAGGGATGAATAACGATGCCTGCAATTCATTCTCAACTGGGTCAACAAAGTGAAATATGGACAGTGTGTGTGTATATATGTGTGCAAGTTTACAACTATGAATCTAGGTGAATATACTATAGTGTTCTTTCCACTTTTCCATGAATTAAAAAATTTCAAAATAAAAAGTTGAGGGGGAAAATGTTCTAGTATTAACAGCCATCCCCTGACCAAGAAAACAAAGTTTTAAATAAAGTATTATCATTGGACTTATCACACTGCTCAACTACTACGTGGTCACAGACATGTCTTCTTATTAGACTTTGTACCTCAAAAATGCTTCCAACCAAAGCTGTGAGCAGTTAAAATGTATTTCATGAACTAGCAATTGTTCAATTCACCAAAAACTGACAATTATTTTTAAAGAAATTTTAATGTTTGTTTATTTTTGAGAGAGAGACAGAGTGTGAGCAGGGGAGGGGTAAAGAGAGAGGAAGACACAGAATCCGAAGCAGGCTCCAGGCTCTGAGCTCCAGGCTCAGCACAGAGCCCGATGTGGGGCCTGAACCCACAGACCGTGAGGTCACAACCTGAGCCGAACTCGGACACTTAACTGAGTCACCCAGGTGCCCCACCTGACCCACAAGGGACTAACTCCCTACATGAGCCTTCTTTATCTCAACACTCTGGGAAAACAAAATACTCATTTCCCATCACCCTTTGCAACCGAGTGGATCCCTTGTTGAGATGCTATGCAGAAACTGCCATACAATGCCAGTACAAGGACCACCCAAAAATATTAATAACCCAAATTCATAAACCAATACAGATAGAGTCAACAATTTAAAATCTTTTTCTTAGCACACAGCATCATTCATGAAATACTCTTGTAAAATCTGGGACCTGAATTTATTCACGTACTTAGTGCTCCCACTGTAGGAAATATTGTAGCCAGAGGAACCTATTGAATGAAAGTGAAAATTGATTATTGCCTATGTATGAAATGATACCAAAGAATTACTTGATAATCAAAGTCATTTTTTTCTATGTTCAGTAGAAACACATACTGAAGTACATAGAGGAGAATGTTAAATCAGATTGCTATTTAGTAAAATTCTCTCACACTCCCCAATGCCACTACAAGACCAGAGTCTATTTCATGCCCCGTGACTTTGGATTTGGCTACATGACTTGTTCCAGCTCTGAGCCTAGGCCTTGAAGAGATCTCAAATGTTTCCATTTGCTTCCTTACTCCTCTGCTAGCACCCAACACATCCAAGCTAACGAATACAAAAACTGCCACCACCAGCAGAATGCTTCCAAATAAATATCTCTGGCTCTGACTTTGGGACCAGGCAGTAAGAGTTGAGGAAACTGTCATCAGAGGATGGGAAAATGGTAGCCTGGGTGATACAGTGTGAAACATTTGGTAAAACAGTTGCTGGCAATAATTTAGAAGATAGAAAACGTACCTAAGGGGAATGTGTGGACTTAGGCAAGATGGTTTTCAGACAGAGGAAATGAATGGGAGCTCACTGAAGAGCTACTCTAAGAAAATAATGAGCTCAGAACAAAACCGAAATAAAATAAAATAATGTGCTATCAGGATCTTCTTTTAAAATGCTTTGGGAAAGAAAGAAAGAAAGTGAAAAAGAGAGCAGTGAGGCAGATGTGGCAAAACGTTGAACCTGCACTATACATAGATAGTCATAGTACTATTTTCTCTTTCTGTATATTTTCATAATTAAAACATTTTTCATGATTAAAAAACCTTTGCTGTACCCTCTGATGGCCTTTTTGATACATCAACTTGGCTAGACTATGACCCCGTTATTGAAGCAAACATTAACCTAGGTGTTGCTGTGAAGATATTTTGTAGATGTGATTAAAGTCCATAATCAGATGACTTTGAAGGAGGTTCTTTCAAATAATCTGGGAAGGCCTGATTCAATCAGTTGAAGGGCCTTAAGACCAGACCTGAGGTTTCCCTAAGAGAAGAAATTCTATCTGTAGACCACAGTCTCAGTCTGTGTCTAAGAGTCCCAGCCTGCCCTGGGATTGCCAACTTGCCCTGACAGTCACGAAAAATAAATCTCATATGAATCTCTTCCTAATAAGTATCTCATATTGTTCCTACTTCACTGGCTGAACCCTGATGGATAAATACGCATTCAAATCTTACTACTTTATGGGGACTGGACCCTGCACTATGCAGAGTGTGGTCATGTAATCACCGACACATGTTGTGGCTATACGACATTGCTGTAAAAGTTTCTGGGCTGCCTGGGCAGCTCACTCGGGTAAGAGTCAGACGTTGGCTCAGGTCATGATCTCGCAGTTCCTGAGTTCGAGCCCTGTGTCGGGATCTGTGCTGTCAGCTGGAAGCCTGGAACCTGCTTCCAATCCTGTGTGTCCCTCTTTCTCTGCCCTACCTCAGCCCATGCTCTGTCTCTCCTGATCTCTCTCTCCCTCTCTCAAAAATAAATAGATGTTAAAAGTTTCCAAATTCTTCCTCTTGATTGCTGTATTGATCCCTCAGGGACAAGTGGCTCATGGACTGGCATTTGTGTGCAAACCGCACTTGGAATAGACATCTTGACATCTCTGAGATCATTCCTTCCTTTCAGCAAAGAGACGAAACACCACCTCTCTCACACAGCTGTTGGGAGCAAGGTAAAGTGTCTAAGACACAGCCATCACTCAAAACTTGGCCATCTCCTTTCAGAAAATAGCTCCTCACAAGGGACATGGCACTTAAGAGTGAGAAAGGAAACCTTGACTTACCTGGAACCTAACCATACTGTCTTCCTCTTGGAAAGAGCGGGATCCCGAGGATGCAGAACTGCAAAGAAAGAATCCATGAGAGCATGGTTTAACAAATTCAGAGTGAATCCTGGTTTCTTCTTTTTTTTTTTAACCTTTTAAAAGTGACTGTTTATTTTTTTATAATAGTTTACTGTCAAATTGGTTTCCATATAACACCCAGTGCTTCTCCCCACAAGTGCTCCCCACCATGACCATCACCCCCTCCTTCCCTCCCCCTTCCCTTTCAGTCCATGGTTCGTTTTCAGTATTCAGTATTCTCCCTTGATCTGTGTCCCTCGTCTCCCCCGCTCTCTTTCATCCTTCCTCTCCCCATGGTCCCTTGCCAGGTCTCTCCTGTTAGACCTATGAGTGCAAACATATGGTATCTGTCCTTCTCTGCCTGACTTATTTCGCTTAGCATGACACCCTCATGGTCCATCCACTTTTCTACAAATGGCCATATTTCATTCTTCCTCATTGCCATGTAGTACTCCATTGTATATATATACCACATCTTCTTGATCCACTCATCAGGTGATGGATATTTAGGCTCTTTCCATGTTTTGGCTATTGTAGAAAGTGTCGCTATGAACATTGGGGTACATGTGCTCCTATGCATCAGCATTTCTGTATCTCTTGGGTAAATCCCTAGCAGTGCTATTGCTGGGTCATAGGGGAGTTCTATGGATAGTTTTTTGAGGAACCTCCACACTGTTTTCCAGAGTGGCTGCACCAGTTTACATTCCCACCAACAGTGTAGGAGGGTGTCCGTCTCCCCACACCCTCGCCAGCATCTATAGTCTTTTGATTTGTTCATTTTAGCGACTCTGACCGGTGTTTATTTTTGAGAGAGAGAGAGATAGAGTGTGAGTGGCAGAGGGGCAGAGAGACAGGGACACAGAATAGGGAGCAGGCTCCAGGCTCTTAGCTGTCAGCACAGAGCCTGTCGCGGGGCTCAAACTCACAGACTGTGAGATCATGACCTGAGCCGAAGCCAGACGCTCAACTGAATGAGCCGCTCTGGTGCCCCTGTCCTGGCTTCTTCATATCTGTACAGTTTTTTCACACAACCTTCTCTCCCAAGCTATCTTTACTTCTCTTCTCATTCTCAAAGGACTGAATCTCACTTCCTCAAGCCTTCTCCCCTGCCCCCATCCCACTCAGGCTCTCATGTCACTGCTATCTCACTCCTCAAACTTTTCGGACAAAGCTGCCACCCTTTTCCTTGCCTCAGACTTGTGAACGTGTTGACATCACCTACATCCTTATTCTGGAAAAGGGGCTCTAGAACCTCTGACTTGGAGAGTGATCTCAGGATGACAGGGAACCTTCTTCTGCTTCCACTCTCACATGCAAGACTCGTTCTTGTGTAACTAGGACTTGGAAGCTAAAGAACTTTCAGTTAGCTAAGATCTTAACTCCCAGCTTCCAAAGCGACCTCTGTCCAGCATCCATTCTATGTGCTGGGACCACGGGATTTTTGTAAATATTGATGATACATCTACGACATGGAAGGCACACTTTCTGCTCTGGAAAAGCTCACAGGAGGGGCTCTGGGTGGCTCAGTTGGTTAAGTAACCAACTTTGACTCAAGTCATGATCTCAAGGTTGGTGGGTTCGAGCCCTGCATTGGGCTCTGTGCTGACAGCTCAGAGCCTGAAGCCTGCATTGGATTTTGTGTCTCCCTCTCTCTCTGCCCCTCTCCCACTTGTGCTCTGTCTCTCAAAGGTGAATACATGTTAAAAAAATTTTTTTTAAAGCTCACAGTTTGGAGCTAGGAATGCTCTAGATCTCCTGGTGGACAGAAGCAGGTAAAAGGAAGCCCTAGCAACTTGCCACTCCACATCCTTTCAACTCCCTTACCTGTCCTGCCTGTATCAGGGGACCCCCTTGCTCTCCAGCTTCCATTAAATTTAGCCAATAGGGGAAGTCAGCAGGAGATGCAGGGAAGGGACATAAATGAAGTCAGAGTATTCTCCCAGCTCTTGCCTGGGGATGCTTTGGACTGGCACTGTTTTATGTCCCTTGACCAAAGGTCACAGCACCTATCCCTATCAGTGGCCCTCATCTCAAATCTCTTTCCCCAGGTCTGGTAACTGGCTCCTCCCTTAGCCCTTCCACCCTAGGGACAACTGTCAGTTACCCGGCTTTGAGCAAATCTCGGATACTGCAAGATCCTTTCTTGATTAATACACCCTGCCTGCACCTTTGTCAACTGTCCATTTATTTTAAGCTCTTCTCAAGTTACCATTTTGACTCTGGTGTTTATTTCCCATCTGATAAACTCTGCAAACATGGTGGCCTCTGGCCTTTCAGGAGAAGCTTAGTGTACCAAATTTCTGCTGTAGGCACTGTGGGAACCCCAAAGATTAAAGATAAAAGCCAAAGACCATGTCTCTGTCTTCTCAGATAGTGCTTCTGAAAACTACCTGTTGTGAGGGGTGCGTGGGTGGGTCAGTTGGTTGGGCGCACAACTCCTGATTTCAGCTCAGGCCATAAGCTCACAGTTTGTGAGACTGAGCCCTGCATCAGGTTCTGTGCTGAGTGTGGAGCCTGCTTGTGATTCTCTCTCTCCTTCTCTCTCTGCCTGTCCCTTGGCTCGCTCTCTCAAAATAAATAAATGAACATTAAAGAAAAAAACTACCCATGGTGATGGGCCAGTTTCATGTTATTTTCACTGCTATTCATCTTCTCTAGGTAGAGTATTTGATATATATATAAAATACAGTTAAAAATTTCTAACTGGACAGCAACATGCAGAAAAGTAAAACTGGACCACTTTCTTACACCATACACAAAAATAAAATCAAAATGGATGAAAGACCTAAATGTGAGACAGGAAACCCTCAAAACCCTAGAGAAGAAAACAAGCAACAATCTCTTTGACCTTGACTGCAACAATATCTTACTCGATAAGTCTCCAGAAGCAAGGGAAATAAAAGTAAAAATGAACTACCAGGACCTCATCAAGATAAAAAGCTTCTGCACTGCAAAGGAAACAATCAACAAAACTAAAAAGCAACTGATAGAATGGGAGAAGATATTTGTAAATGACATATCAGATAAAGGGTTAGTATCCACACTCTAAAGAATTTACCAAACTCAACACCTGAAAAACAATTAATCCAGTGAAGAAATGGACAGAAGACATGAAGAGACACTTTTCCAAAGAAGACATCCAGATGACCCACAGATGCATGAAAAGATGTTCAACATCACGCATCATCAGGGAAATACATATCAAAACCACACTGAGATACCACTGAGATCACACCAGTCTGAGTGGCTAAAATTAACAACTCAGGAAACATCAGATGCTGGCGAGGATGTGGAGAAACAGGAACCCTCTCGCACTGTTGGTGGGAATGCAAACTGGTACAGTCATTCTGGAAAACAGTGTGGAGTTTCCTCAAAAAATTAAAAATAGAAATACCCAGCAATATCACTATTAGGAATTTATCCAAAGGATACAGGAGTGTGGATTCGTAGGGACATATGCACCCCAATGTTTATAGCAGCGATTTCAACAATAGCCAAATCATGGAAATAGCCCAAATGTCCATCAACCAATGAATGGATGTGGTTTATATGTACAATGAAATACTACTTGTCAATGAGAAAGAAGGAAATCCTGGCATTTGCAGCAACGTGGATGGAAGTGGGGGGTATTATGCTAAGTGAAATAAGTCCATTAGAGAAAGACAGATACCATATGTTTTCTTTTTTTTTTCCTTTTTTATAATAGTTTATTGTCAAATTGGTTTCCATATAACACCCAGTGCTTCTCCCCACAAGTGCCCCCCACCATGACCATCACCCCCTCTCTCCCTCCCCCTCCCCCTTCAGTCCATGGTTCGTCTCCAGTATTCAGTAGTCTCCCTTGATCTGTGTCCCTCACTCTTCCCCGCTCTCTTTCCCCCTTCCTCTCCCCATGGTCCCCTGTTAGACCTACGAATGCAAACATATGGAGAAACCATATGTTTTCACTCATATGTGGATTTGAGAAACTTAATAGAGGACCGGGGAGAGGGGAAGGGGACAAAATAGTTTCAGAGAGGGAAGCAAACCCATAAGAGACTCTTAAATACAGAAAACAAACTGAGGGTTGATGAAGGGGAGCGGGGGAGAGGGGAAAATGGGTGATGGGCATGGAGGAGGGCACCTGCTAGGATGAGTACTGGATGTTGTATGTAAGCGATGAATCACAGGAATCTACCCCCAAAACCCAAATCACACTGTATACATTGTATGTTAGCCAATTTGACAATAAATTATACTAAAAAAAAAAAGATTTAAAAATTCCTAGAAAAAGGAAATACTTAGGCATACAAATTACAAGCTCATTGAAAAATTATTAGATTAATCAGTTGTCATACAATTATCATATAAAGCAACAGAACACTAGCTAAAATTCTTATTCAAATTTTTAAATGTATACACTCAATTTCTGAAATTATCTGGTCACAGACCAATAACATCTGACTCTCCAACTGGCACGTCTGCTGGGGTTACAGAATCAGGCTCATAGAATACAAAATGACTTTCTGGTAAATCTTCACGCTTTCCCCCCACCCCTTCCCCACCTTTAGTAGAAAACATTAATCGCCTTACTCTGGGCTCCAACAAGATTTGTTAGCCCCCCAAGTACAGTACTAATCGCATTCTGATCTGAGTGATGCAGCAGGAAAGACACCGGGTGCCCACAGCAACCTCTAGAAGGGAAGAGGATCCACAGGGTCCTGGAACTTCAACTGCCAAGAAACACAGGAGAAGCCCTGGGGCACCTGGGTGGCTCAGTTGGTTGAGCATCCGACTTCAGCTCAGCTCATGATTGTGTGGTTTGTGAGTTTGAGCCCCGCATTGGGCTCTCTTCGAGAGCTAGCTTTGTCCTTCAGGGCTTGTGGCAGGACTGCAGGCAGGGCTGTCTCTAGTCTATGCCAATTTGCCTTTGGACAGAATGGAAATGTATCCCTTCTTCAAGATACTTCTATTTGTTGTTAAATTATAATATACTGACTTCTTTAGAGCAAAGCAACAGAACACTTTTTTATTGTCACTTGCTGAAAAACTGTGTGTATGTTCTATGTGAATGCGATGTCTCTGGTGTGGTCTCCTTGTGCAGTACCCAACCTGCACAGATGTGCATGGCAGCCCTACCCTCAGAAAGCCTGTCCAAAAACTTAAGACTAGTGAGACGTGACTGCGTGCCCATGACAAAGCCTATCACTGGTCAGTTCAAGTAACTAAGAAGTATAGAACTATGGGAGGGCTTTTCTAATGACCTTCCCATATCCCCTGCCCATGGGGGTCAGACCACAGGATCTTGTACTGACATCCACTATAACACTTTTCAAATCATACTGTAATTTTTCTGGTTACATTTGCTTACTCTCCTGTAACATGTGCTCCTAATAAATAGAAATTATACTATTCAAGTACATGTGGCAAGTTTAGCATGCAGTAGGTGCCAAATAAATGAATGAATGGAGAAGTCTGGGCCTTTGCCTGACTTAATTCTCAGACTGAAAAGATCAGATCCTGAGATCAAAGGTGCAAGGAAAAGCCCATGCATAGGGTATATGACCCATGCACTGAATACTGACTATGAAAAAAGGCAGCAGAGCCTGGACGTTTAAAAAAAAATAGACTCTGGAACCAGACTCCTGGGGTTCAAGGCCTGGCTTTTTCATCCACTGGCTGTGTGTTCTTGGTTGAACTATCTCCTGGTGCCTTAGTTCCTTCCTCTGTACAAGACAGGATATCGAGAGAACCTATTTCTCAGTGTCGCTATGGGAACTCAGTAAGTTATTACGCGTAAGGTGCACAGAGTGGTACCCAGCATACAGTAAGGAGTCAATAAGTGTTGTGTACTGGGCGGTGTGCTCAGTGCTCCAGATAAAAACCTACCGTTCAGTCCCTGATCAGGATGCCTGGGTGACTCGGCCTGTTAAGCCTCTGATTTTGGCTCAGGTCATGATCTCGCAGTTTCTGAATTCAAGCCCCACATTGGGCTCTGTGCTGACAGCTCAGAGGCCTGGAGCCTGCTCTGGATTCTGTGTGTGTGTGTCTCTCTCTGCCCCTCCCTGGCTCACACTGTCTCTCTTGCTCTCAAAAATAAATAAATATTAAAAAAAAAGAAGATTCAGTCCCTGATCTAAAGGGGAGGCAAATGAAGGGGTAGAGAGATGAGCCAATAAATTCACTGGAATGTAAGAAGGTGCAGCAGAATTCCATAAAACTGAACAAAGACACAGGAAACAGGAACCTGACGTACCGCGAGAGGGGTCCAGGCTGTCAGGGAAGGCTTTCGAGAGATGAAAACTGAACTGTGGCTGATGCCTGAAGAAGGAGTAGGCATTTACCCAACTGAAAAGGAGGGAGTAGGCTAGTGAACAACAGTGGCAGTGAGGGCGAAAACACACATGTGGGCAGTGCTGTGGTCCCACCAAAGGCCAGGGTGCACATCAGTGTAGACTAGAATGCAGAGTCACAGGGTTGAGGGGCTAAGACAATGCCAGAGACATCACCAGGGGCCAGTCCTGAAGAATCTTGAAGAGTTTCAACACTGTGTTGCTATTATTATTAATGAACCTTCAGGTCCTGGTTTGGGTGTCACTTCCTCCGGAAGCCCTCCTTGATTACCCCTACATTGGGTACCATCTTCATCCGTTCAACTGGCTAAAACAAACTACCGCATACCAGGTGGCTTATAATGAACAGAAATTTATTTCTCACTGTTCTGGAGGCTGGAAGGCCCGGATCAGGACGCCAGCACCAATAGGGGAGGGCTCTTTTCTGGATCACAGACTTCTTGTTGTCTCCACCGCTCCTCATAGGGTGGAACACGCAAGGGAGCTCTCTAGGCCCTCCTTTATAAGGGCGTTCGCCTCCCTCAGGAGGACTCTGCCCTCAGGCCGTAATCACCTTCTGAAGCGCTGCCTCTTGATATCACCACAGGGGGGCCTCAGGATTTCACCATGTGAATTTCAGAGGCCACAAACGTTCACACCACGGCAGACGCCTACCGTGGCTGGCACCTTTATCTTCCACCCTGGGCTACACGCTCAGAGAGAACAAGGATGGCATTTCCCCGTTGCACATGTATTAAGCGCCTACTGTATGCCAGACAGTGATCTAGACACTGAAGATATAGCAGTGATAAGGGCTATGGAGAAAAAAACGAGGCAGGGGGATAGGGAGTGAAATGGGGGGGGGGGGGTGTCAGGAGAAGTCTCACTGGAGTGATGGGTGAGTAAAGGCCTAACCTAGGAAGGGAGTGACCGATATCTGTACAAAGAGCATGCTATACAGAGGGAACAGCAAGGGCCAGAATGGGCTCTTCGAGGCTGTTTTAAGGATTTTTGCTCTTCGTCTCATTAGATAGGAACAACGGGAGGGTTTTTGAACAGAAGAGTGACATGATCTAACTCAGGTACCAATAGGATTATTCTGACTGCTGTTAAGAATGGACAAACAGGCGCGGGGTCCCAGTGGGCGGCGGCGTCCTCGGCCCCTCGCCCACTGGGCCCCAGCCACCCTGGGGGCCGGAGGCGGGGTGGGGGTCTGAGCTGCGTCCTGGGCTCCAGGCCGCTTCCAGGGAGTCGCCTCCGGCTGTGCGCCCCGGCTAGCGGCGAGGGGCCGGCCCCAGAGTCCTCCCGCCACCACCGCCACCGCCCGAGGGCCTGGACTGTGGGGACCGGGCGGGAGGTGCTGGCGTGCGGCCCCCTATGGGGAAGGGGGCGGGCAGGAAGCACCGAGGCTTCCTCCTCCTCACCCTCCTCACGCTGCTGGCGCTCACCACCACGGTGGCCAAAGAGAAAGACAAAGTGAAGAAGGGCCCGGGGAGCGAGTGCGCGGAGTGGGCCTCGGGGCCCTGCACCCCCAGCAGCAAGGACTGCGGCGTGGGTTTCCGCGAGGGCACCTGTGGGGCTCAGACCCAGTGCGCCTGGTGCAGGGTGCCCTGCAACTGGAAGATGGAGTTTGGAGCCGACTGCAAGTACAAGTTGGAGAGCTAAGGAAGTGTGATGGGGGCACAGGCATGAAAGCCCGCCAAGGCACCCTGAAGGAGGCGCGGTACAACGCCCAGTGCCAGGAGGCCATCCGCATGACCAACCTTGCACCCCCAAGACCAAAGCCAAGAAAGAGAAGGGAAAGGACTAGCGGCCAGGTCTGCATGCCAAGGAGCCCAGGGCCCGTGCCCTCCCTCCCACAGGGCCAAGATTGAACCTACCAGGGCCTTTTGTCTACTCCTTAGCTTTATCAATCATACCCTGCTTCCTCCCTTTCACCCTCTCGGGCCCAAGTGTCTCAAGTGGGGAGGGACGGGGGATTGTGGACCGCTTGAGCCTCCTGTCCCAGAGGGACGTGATTCCCGGTACCCCCTCCCTTTTGTTCTTCCCCACAAAGATGCTATTACTAAAAAATAAATAAACCATTGTGGTTTTTTTCCCCCAATAAAAGCTTTTCTTTAAAAAAAAAAAAAAAAAGAATGGACAAACAGTGGCAAGACGGGAAGCAGAAGACCAGATGGTAAGTTATCACGAAAATCCCAGAAAGGGATGATGGTGTCTTGGGTCAGAGACCAGCGGTGGAGGCAGCGAGAAGTCGCTGGGGTCTGTATTTATAACGAAGATACAGTCCCTGGGATCTGCTGACCACTGGCATCTGGGGTGGAAAGCGGGGAGTGGAGGCTTCGGCCTTGCTCACTGGAAGGATGGAGGTTTTGTAGAGCCAGGTTTTGCAGATGACTAGGAGCTCAGTTTTGGAAATATTAGGTTTGAGGTATTGAAAAACACACCCAAGTTGTGAGAAGTAAGGGAGAGGATTCATTTTCAGAAATAGCAAATAAAAGCTGGGTTGTCTAGTTAACAGTAGATTTACACAATACCGGAAATATGCATAACCCTCCCACTACCACCCGCGGAGTCCCAAACCCTTAGACACTTCACTTCTTGGTCCTTCTTCCCCTCTCGGTTTCGCAGGCTTATTTTCATGGGCTTTGCAATGAGCATGTGCCAACGAACAAAGGGAGGAGGGACTGAAACTCTCTGGTCATCTCAGGGAATGTACATTAGTTCCAATCAGACTGCTCTGTGCCTTACATGGGCAAAGGCAATGCTCGGGTAAGGCCACATCTCCGTAGGACTCAGCCAATGAGGAACCAGGGGAGGGACTTGCATGCTGGGAAATAAATCATCTGCTGTAACTGTCCCGAGTGTGTCTGTCTGGCTCTGCTCTTGCAAGAACGCTGCTTAAAGCCTCTGCTTCGCTCTGCTCCAAGTCTCCACGTCCCTCCTTTGATTGGGTCGGTGGGCTTATTTCTTACTCATATTTACAGAGATAGAAGAAAAAGTATCCCATTCACAAGAGACAAAAGACATAAAATACCTATGAATCAATTTCATTTAAGAACGGAAGGAAACCTCAGAATTTTACTGAAACACTCGAAGCTCTGACCACACCTCTGAGCTCACAACAGCTCAGGGGGCCCAAGGGTCTAGCCTGAGGGGGAATTTGCAATGTCTAGCTCCCACATACTATATCCAACTAAGAGTAAAATTCAACATTTCTATGACTCCTCAGAGCACTTCCGAGCTAGTTAATTGTAAAACTGTTTCAAAAACATTTCATTATAAAAATTTCAAACACATGGAGAGGTAGACGGACTAGTAGAATGAACTCCCAGGTACCAATCATGTGGCTTAATTGATTACAAACACATGGTCACTCTTATTTCAGTGATGCTTCTAGCTGCTCCCAACGCACTCACATACTAGTTTGAAGCGTATCCCAGATACCATGTTCATCATATGTCTAATCCAGAAATCCTTCATTATGTAGCTCTAAAAGATATGAAATAGTTTTAAAAGTGCTACTATTACACCTAAAATAGTTAACACCGATTCTCTAATTTCATCAAATGGAGAGTCGTTGTTCAAATTCTTACCCTACTGACTGCAACCGAACAAGTTGCCATTTGCTATTTGTGGCTAATCCGCCTCAAAGTTTGCATTCCCTGCCTCACAGCAGGCAAGGTGAGGATGGGGTTAATAATTTGGGGAGGTTCTTTTCCAACTGCATTCAGAGACTACTCCTGATGTCTAACTAAAGGAGGAGAAAAGCCAAGATGTAAGCAGATTTAGGGGTCCCTGGAAAAAGAAAGCTGAGACATAGGTTGTTTTGTTTTGTTTTGCTTTGCGTTTTGGTTTTGTTGTTGTTGTTGTTGTTGTTTTGGACATAGCTTCTTGACCTAAGAAAAGTCATTTTAGGTCCCGGCCCTCTTGTGAGCTAACCCTGACTGGCACCTGGCACTAAGTGCCCGAAGCATCTTCTTGCAGAACTTCCTGGGATAAGTTGACATTGCAGAAGCAACTTCAGTAGTTAATGGTTCTAAGGGAACAAAAGACTGTAAGAATAAACAGCCCCTATCAGGCCACAAGGTAGCCTAGTCATATTAGGGACAATAAAACAATGATAAACCTTCCAGTGCTGATTCGAAAGTGAAGAGTGACCTGAAGCACATTCTAGAGTAATCTTTGCAGGATCTAGACCCCTGTGAGCACCCAGCGCCCAGACAGATTGGACCCAGAGACCTGATGATGCTGAGCCTTGCTGGCCCTCTTGACTTCAACCAACTAAGACCTGGACTCACTCATTTTAAGATGACTTTTGCCCCAATTCCAGGCTGAATGCCCCATGCGCAAGCCCCGCCATGAATATGTGTGCACCCTTACTTTAAAACTTCCTGTTTCCCACAGGAGACGGCTGCTGTGGGAGATATCCCCGGTGTTCGTCCCCTCCACCCTTTTTTTTTTCTTGGTTGTATCTTTTGGCTCAACACCTACCAAGAGATGAACCCAGTTGGGTAACAAGATGCCCCCCTGGAGACAGAACTACCAGATGCCCAACACACCGTTTAGAATCCAAGATTACAGAAATTTGGGGTACTGATCTCGAACCGCCTCCCTGCCAAGCCCAGCAGTGAACAGCCCAAGCCGTCCCCCATACTTGGAGATGAACTGCTGAGCCGGCCCCTCTCCCCAGTCAGGGACGCCTGGCCCAAACCATTATCCCCCAAACATGGGCCAACGCCCTCCGTACGCCCCCCCCTCGCCTGGATCTGGAGATGCACATTCAAGACTGACACCAATCCCGACGGGTGGATGCACAGGCCCTAGCCCAAATCCTGTAGAGGCACTACCTGGGTCAGTCCCCCCAAATCTGGCTCAAGCTCTCCTACTTCTTCCCAAGGAATACCCAGGGAGCAACTCAACACTCCTCCCAGCCAAGAAGACTCTTTCATTGGCCACCAGTCCCTGCTTCCAACTCCTCCCACCTAACAACAGGGCGCGATCACAACCATACACCCTCCACCCCTATCACCTCCGACGGGGGGAGGGGCACGGTCCGAGCTGGACTCACCTCAGCGCCCCCAAACAGTGTCGCCCACGGCCTCCGCCGGAGCCCACAGCGCATGCGCAGGGAAGCCTGTGGACTACAATCCCCAGAAGCTCTTGTGCCGCAGCTGCCGGGAGGCTGTACCTGGGGATCTGTGTCCCCGCTGGATCCCCACAGGATAGCCATTTACCTAAAAGGATCTTAACAACAATAGCAATAGCTAACAGTGAAATGTTAGCAATAATTAAAACAAATCACTCTCCACCCGTGGTAATAAAGGAGAGGCGAGATTTTCTTAACCACCTGGAAATGAGCACTTGCTCCCATTTTAGTGAAAATCCTTATAGATTTTTATTCTGCAGACATACCCTTTAATTTCAGAAACACGCAGTTTTTCCATTTAAAATGTATTTAAATACCTTTTCCACGGCTTGTTTCCATTGGAGGGGACTCTGGAAGATCTTCCACACTTGAGAGCTGGCATAGTTCTGGAATAGTTTTCTGCTTCTCTGGAGAAGCAGAAAGAATGAACAACCAGTGCCTTCTGTTTTGAATCAGGGAATAGCACCAAGTCTGGGTGGGTGGAGGTCTTATAAGAGATCTCTTTCCGAAGATCACGAAGACAAGGAAGGTTTTCAGATTCCCTTCAAGAAGTCTCCCCTCTCGGGACTTACTTTTTGCATTTTAAGATTCCTGTTACAGAAAGTATCTTTCTTTTTGCGCCATAATGGGGTAAGAAAATGGTATAAGGATTCCACTAGATGCCCACAATTCTGGCCTGGAGGAAAGTACCAAAAAAACGGGTGAGAACACATTCTCTCCTTGCCAGCTCTCGTCCTAGACTAGACAGATAATGGAAGACCCCCACCTCCATGCCTTGGCAGGAGCTGGAGAAATCATATCCAACGATTAACTGGCATTGCAATTTATGGCACAGAAAGGGGACAGCGAAATTCTTTTGGCCAGTCATGTCTAATGATATCCTGACATAAGTTTCATCATAATTAAAAAAAAACGTACCATGTGCCAGAGATTGGAGTCATCCGTGCTTTTGGCAGATACTAAAAGAGTCTTTTTACTGGATGGGGGACATTGTTTTCCTGAACATGCCTCAGTACTACCTGCCATAAATGTCAGTCCTCCACATCTGAGTTAATTTATTCCCTTTTGGCCTCTCTGCTACCGCTTTCTCACTTGCCCGCTCTGGTCCAACCACAACGGGTTAATGGTTGTATCCCCAGTGCTTAGACCCACAGTGCCTGACACATAGTACCTCTTGATTAGCCAAATTTCAGTCAGAAGGAACACTTCAAGGGGTTGAAGATGATATGTATGCACTCCTGATGGTCAAACGGCAGGGTACCGTGTTACACTGTGACCCTGGGGTCCAAGGCAACAACAGGCTTACGTGTTTTCAGTGCTCTGAGCAACGCGTCTGGATGCAGATCCCCCAGGTGTGAATAACTCCAATTTAATTTCTGACCTGCCATCATACCACCTCTTCCTAGAGGGTGCTGGTAGATTACCTCGCCAAGTTGGCATGCTTCCTTCTCCAACTGGCGATGGAATGCTACTAGGCTGGGTTTTGTACCTGAGAGATTTATATTCAGGCTAAAGCCTGTTCTGAGGAACAGTTACACCTTGTCTGGACCCACAAAAGCTGCTTGGAGATAGAGATCTTAAATCTCTGACTCTACTTTATAAAACGACCGCATGTAAGCCTGTTGGTGGGACACCACCTTACTGTCAAAACACGCTTGATATTCTATCCCAGACTCATCTCCCCCACCGACCCACTTCGGGTAAAGCCAACTCACTCAACATCATTCTTGGTAAACTACCTACCAATCATTCCATTTCTGACTCCACTTTGCAGATGATGCTTTTACAACTTCCCAAACGCCCTGAAACTTGTAGTCACCTTTCTACCATATAACATTCAAAGAATGACAACAGAGAGTAACACCTTATTTCACTTGTTACTGCTGATTTTGCATGGAAAGCACTGCACTTTGCCCAACACAGACCAATCCATAGGGGTTACAGCACTGCCCTGGACTCTCTTGTAGCCCCTGCTGCCACTAAAGCACCAGCAGCTGATTGGCACCTGGGTAAGCTTTAGGCAACCCAGTGGGATCTCAAAGACAGCCTCCAGCGATCAGGACACAGCTACAAAAGTTGACTGTTGGCACCACCATTCCAACCATGTTATTCTGCCATGCTGTTAGTAGCTATGGTAGTTTCAAGATACAACCACGAATTCTCTGGTCCTCCTTGCAAGAGGTGGGGCTTACTGCCCTTCCCCACAGTGACTCCTAAGGAATAGAGTAAAGCAGAAGTGAAGGTGAGCTCAGGGCCGAAAAAGGCACTGTGGCTTCTTGCGTGCGCTCTCCTGCCGGTCACTTGCTCCGAGGGAAGTCAGTCTCCCTGTCACGAAGGCTCTCGGCAGTCATGTAGAGAAGCCCACGTGGTGAGAGGATCTTAGATCTTTTTCAACGGCCACCGCAGAACTGAGATCTCCTGTTCCAAGGTTCCATGATGCCCAAAGCCGTCTTGGAAGCAGATCCAAGTCCTGGCCAAGCATTTGGATGACTGTAGCTGCAGGCAGCATCTGGTGATTACTTCCAGAACACAGGGGAGATGCTGCCCCATTTTAAGAATCTGAGGTCCTCCTTTGGAAATCCAGGAAGTGAGTTGAACTTTTTGACCACAAACCTTGAAGTCTCAGGTGTGGGAATGGCCTCTACATTGGTTTTTTGGCTCTAAAACCCACGCTATGATTGGAGTCACCCTCCATAAGATACTGGAGATTTTTTTCAAGCCCCCTTCTGAAAGCTAACCATTCTAGCTATCGACACTTTGCTGGACTCCCAGACATGTTCTTTATTCACTTGGATAGAAAGTGCCCCCTGCCCACCTCCCCTGACACATCTGTAACAGGTTCTTGGTCTAGCAGCCCAGACAGCAGAGAGGAGCTCAGCCCGGACTGTGCCCCAGGTCTTGAGTCTCCCAGATGAAGAAGTCAGACTCCAGGGAACCCCCTCAGCAAAGCCAGGCTTGTGGGCTCACTGGTCCCAGAGGGCGAGAATGCACAGTGGGGCACCACAGCTCCTCCCACTTACCCAGGTCACCTCGTGTCTGCTCAAGCCAAAAAAAAAATTATGCAGCCTCTGAAAGTATCTAAATCACAAATTTCTCAGTTCTTGTGTATACCTTATATTTGGAACTAGGTGCTAAGTAAACAGCAGAAAAAGAAAAAGGAAAAGAAAATGAAAGAGGTTATAACAGGGATCTTTGACCATAAGGCACTGTTCCACCAGCCTTGATTTTTAAAAAAAATAGCTTTACTATTGTTATAAAACTGATATATACTCTTTGTTAAAAAGTAAAATGCACAAAAGTACACGAATGTATTGCATACCCCGCATCCCACTTGCTAGAGATACAGTTATCACACTAACCTTTCACACTTTTTTTCTCTCTCTATAAACATACATACACACAAAACCATACTAGCAAAATGGAGTCATACTAAAATTGTTCAGCAACTTTCCTGATGCACAAAATAGTTTGTGCGCAACCTTCAATGCCACTGTAGGCACTGAGTATTTTTAGTGGTTTTCACTCATTTACCTTCATTTATGACATCTGGAGGGTTTTTTGTTTCTGTTTTTGTTTTTTGCTATAGTAAGAAAACGCTGAGAAACTCAGCCGTGGGCATAATCTTTTTCCACATGTGTAACTATCTCCCAACTATCAATGACTACACTTACTGCCACTTCAAAGGTTACACAAATTGAAGTTGACACACTGACAAATTCTTTCTGAAAAAAGATTACTTATTTTCACTCCCACCAATAAATTCACGAGTGCTTATCTCCATAGATCCCTACCGATGGTGGCTTTGGGGACTCTGTGTTACCACGGCTGTTCTGACAAGTTAAAGGGGTATTTCTGATTTTTAAAATAATGCTCTAATATGTATCTGTAAAAAACACTAGGGAATAAAATGAAAGGGGCAGAAATATTATATTCATGATAGTAATAAATTAACCTATAAATTCAATACAATGGCAGTCAGATTGTGTTTTTAAAACTTGATCAAATGAAATGGTCCTGTAGTCCGGCACGGCCTGTCTAGGAGAGCAGTATTTATCTCTAGGGGATAAAACACATTCACTGCAGCTCAATAAAAATGGAATGGAGATACAAGATCTAGAGGTACACCTGCCAAGAGGGAGCACTCTTTTTCTAACTCTTCCTGGCCTTCTGAAAGTGACCTGCTCCAACCAATGTGACCAGCATCTTTCCAGTTTTGTAAAAAACATTTTCTAAAAGGTACGCATGATATCGGTTGTAGTAAGGTGACAATTTTTTCCCTACATTTGTCCCATGGGTAGGTATATCCCCCTGCAGATTCCATGTCCAGAGTTTGGTCCTCTGATATGCTCTTCTAGGTCATTTGTAAAAAAGCTCCCTCTGAGGCCAATTCTGGTGAGAGTGACGCCACACTTCAAGGACAGTCCTCTGGGAGACAGACTCTTGGAGAGCAAAATTTGCGACTCAAGTGTTTTCCCCATCATCAGCCTTCGAATCTTCCCTTCCTGTGCAGGCCAACTGCTGGGACAAGGTCAGCCTCCACTGGCACCCTCCCTACACATCACGTTCACCAAGTCTTTCTCCTGCACTGGTGCTCAGATGAGGGTCAAGTTCGGAGTTCTGCCTGGGCCCGTGCCTACTTCTCCGGTTTCTCGCTGACATGCAATCGCTGATGATTTCGCAGCCCCGAGCTGTAACTGAAGCCCTTCCCACACTCCCCGCACGTGTAGGGCTTCTCGCCAGTGTGGACCCTCTGGTGGACGTGAAGGCAGGAGCTTCGCCCGAAGCCCTTCCCACACGCCTCACACTTGTAGGGCTTCTCGCCTGTGTGGACCCTCTGGTGGCCTTGAAGGTGCGAGCTCTGGCTGTAGCCCTTCCCGCACACGTCACACCGGTACGGCTTCTCCCCGGTGTGCACCCTCTTGTGACTGAGGAGCCCGGAGCCGTATCTGAAGCCCTTGCCACATTCGTAGCACGTGTAGGGTTTCTCTCCCGTGTGCAGTCGCTGGTGGGTGCGCAGATTCGAGCCGTAACTGAAGCCCTTGCCGCACTCGTCACACGTGTAGGGCTTCTTCCCCGTGTGGATCCGCTGGTGCTTGTAGAGACTAGACGTGCACCTGAAGCCCTTCCCGCACGCTTCGCACTTGTACGGCTTCTCGCCGGTGTGGACCCTCTGGTGGATGAGAAGCCCCGAGCTGTAACTGAAGCCTTTGCCGCACTCGGCACACTTGTAGGGCTTCTCGCCGGTGTGGGTCCTCTGATGGATGAGGAGGTCGGAGCTGTAAATGAAGCCCTTCCCGCACGCGTCGCACACGAAGGGCCTCTCCCCCGTGTGGACCCTCTGGTGGCTGTGCAGGTCCGAATTCCGCCGGAAGCCCTTCCCGCACTCGCCGCACTTGTAGGGCTTCTCCCCGGTGTGGACCCTCTGGTGGACGTGGAGGTCCGAGCTCCGGCCGAAGCCCTTGCCGCACTCGCACTTGTAGGGCTTCTCCCCCGTGTGCAGCCGCTGGTGCCGCAGGAGCCCCGAGCTGTAGCTGAAACTCTTGCCGCACACGTCGCAGTCAAAGAGGCGCTGGCCCGTGTGAACTCGCCGGTGCGCCTGCAGGTACGAGTTGTAGCTGAAGCCCTTGTCGCACTGGTCGCACTGGTAGGGCTTCTGGCCCGCGTGCGACTTCTGGTGGCTGCTCAGGTGGGAGCTGCACGAGAAGCCCTTCCCGCACTCGGCGCAGCTGAAGGGCTTCCCTCCCGGGTGCACGTGCTGGTGCTTGTGCAGCGCGGACTTGGCGGAGAAGCCTTTGCCGCACTCGCCGCACGCGTAGGGCTTCTCGCCCGTGTGCAGCCGCTGGTGCACCTGCAGCACCGAGCTGTAGCTGAAGCCCTTCCCGCACTCGCCGCACTTGTAGGGCTTCTCCCCGGTGTGGACCCTCTGGTGCACCAGCAGGTTCGAGCTGCGCCCGAAGGCCTTCCCGCACTCCTCGCAGGCGTAGGGCTTCCTCCCGGTGTGCACGCCCTGGTGGATGAGGAGGATCGAGCGGTAGCGGAAGCCCTTCCCGCACACGTCACATCCGTAGGGCATCTCCCCGGCGGGGGCCCGGGGCCGGGCGCTGCTCCTGCGGGCTTGCTGGTCCGGCGGGGGCCTCTGAGGTCTCTCGGGGTGGGCGGTCTGCCTCAAGCCCTTACCAAACTCGGGGTATTTATGGGGCTTCTCTTTCCAGAGCGGCCTTGGGTGAGCGGGAAGGGGCGAGGCTGCCCTGAAGCCACTTCCGCGTTCGCTTCGGTTCAAGTCCTCCTCTTCCGGCTCCGGATGCCGGAGCGTCGGCGTCTTCACGCGGTCTCTGCCACACCGGTCACAACCACACGGTCTCTCTCTTTCGGGTAATCTGGGGTCATCGAGACAACGCGATGCCCAGCCGAAGCCGCAACCGTCCCACTCAGGTTTACACACTGTACCTTGCGTGTGGAGTTTTTCACACCTTTCTCGAACATTCCACGACTCGTTGGCAAAGGCTTTCATCCAAGATTCTTGAACGGATACCAGTCTTACAGCTTTCCAGGGTGGAAACTCTTGCTCTTCTGAACCGATGGGTCTCTGAAGGCCGCCCGCCAAACTGTCAATTTGTGAAGCCCTAGGAGACGCTCCTTCCCACCCGTGGCAGGGAGAGCAGTCTTCCGAAGACTTGAACGCTTTCCCTGGAAGATTCCCTTGAAGATTCACTCTACGGTCTTGACTCCCAGTTAATTCACCAGCCACCTGCTCCCCGATTTTCCAGGAGGAGAGCTTTCTGTAGGAAAGGCACTTTAGTTCTCTTTCCTCAATATACACCGTATCCTTTTCATTCTTGTCTCCTGTGGGTGAAAGACAATTCCGAGGTGAGAACAGTTACAAGACTGGCTCAGGGATCTCAAGCCAAGTCAGGCTCTCAGACTGGGACCAGTAATGGCCTGGAGCAGAATTCACCTGCATGTATCATAACTACCAGGGTACTTCTTTTATGTCTGGGGGAAAAAAAGAAGAGGTTCCTATTAACAAGCTTTGAGGCTAAATGTTAATATGATCCTGCTAGTGATGAACTGTGTCTCATCACCTAGTTGCCCAAGCGAAACAGAAATTCCGAACAGACTCCTACAGAGATAATTCACGCCTCTGCTTAACGTTGTTGTTCCTCATAATAACACCTAACATCACTGGGGCGCCTGGGGGCTCAGTGGGTTAAGCGGCCGGCTTCGGCTCAGGTCATGATCTCACGGTTCGTGGGTTCGAGCCCCATGTCGGGCTCTGGGCTGACAGCTCAGAGCCTGGAGCCTGCTTCTGATTCTGACTCGTGCTGTCTCTCTGTCTCTCAAAAATAAATAAAAACAAAAACAAAAAAATAACATCACTATATCGTTTCCTATGTGCTGACAATACACACCTATTAACTTATTGAACTCTCAGAATAACACTGAGGTGGGAACCCTTATCATTTTCATTTAATGGATGAGGGACCCAAGGCACAGAGAGGGTGAGTAACCCAGTGGAGTCACTCCACTATGCTGTGTGGAAGGGGTGGCCAGGGAGTCACACACCGAAGTCCTGTTTCAGAGCCCTACTGAGCACTGTCTCCCAGGGTGAACCTAACTCTGGGCGTGTGAGTTGAACCTGGAGGAGAAACAAAGCATCAAACCCTCCAAAGTGCACTCGCTGTGTCCCGGTCTTCCAGAAGCATCTCAAATAGGAATCCACAGGATACTGACAGGGCACAGAGGCATAAAAATATTCAACTTACCTGTGTCACCGACTGCGAGTCATCACGCGGCCATGTCTGCCATGTACATCCGGGTTATTTAAAAAATCTGCCATGCTTTTTGATATTCTGTATTGGCGATTCTTATCATCAAGGGCCAGAATAACATAAATCTGTTCAGAGCTGAGGACTTGTAGGATATTGGAGATAAACGAGAAATCCATCAGAGGACTCTCAATATTCTGGAAGAGTCTCTCTGCCACTGGCTTATCTTACACTGACTGGCTGTTTCTAGCAAAGAAAGTCCAGGGACCCCTCAGCCACTCTGGATACGTCATTCTCTGAAAAGCATGAAGAATCTGTGAGGAGGGGGACTGAGGAGCGGAAATGAGGTCGTAGAGCAATCCCCTACAAGAGTACAAGTGTCCACAGGCAAGATCAAGGTCAGAAGGGGCCTCTGCATGACCAGCTCACCCCACCCCTGCCTGCTCAGGACCCCAGGCTCCATGGTTCTTGGGAGTTTCTCCATCACCCAAGTCTCTCTGCCTTGTTCCGTGAAGGTGCCTTATCAGGTTTGAAAGGTTGTTCCCCTGAATACCCAAGCCTTAGGCTCATCTTGGGGTGCAAAAAATAATCAGAAAGTGTAGTCTAACCTCTTGACTTCCAAGTCTTTGAAGGACATAAAGAGAAAAGATTTGAGATTGGCCAAATGAAACTACTTTAGAACAGTTCTATAAAAATGGGATTCAACCTGGATAAAAAGACCAAAGATATCCTTTTCCCCCAGGGAACAAGAACATTCCAATCAATTTAAGTGTGGATTACCCAGACACTCCCCTTACCCAGAGAGAGCAGGTTCCGGAAGTTCTCCAGCATCACGTCTCGGTACAGCTCCCTCTGGGCGGGGCCCAGCAGCCCCAGCTCCTCCTCCGTGAAGACCACGGCCACGTCCTTGAAGGTCAATGGCTCCTAAAACGTAAAAGGCCATTAACACAAACACCTAACCAAATGAAAGGCAAACTTGGTCTTCACCAAGAAGGATAGACAAGCATGCGGGAAATTGCTCAGTCTGACAAGGCAAATCAAGTTTTGTTAATGTCTGATGCCAATACTGTCGATTCTAACCGACTGCTCTTCGTGGGCAGAGAGCAAAGCAGGAACCATTCTCAGCTCAGGGCGAGCACTTCAGAGGGTGATTCCATGGAGCTACAATGCTTCCATCACGTGATCTGTTTTACAATTTCTTCTAAGTTTTATTTAACATTTTTCTTTTTTTTTTTTTTAACTTTTTTAACCTTTATTTTTTGAGACAGAGAGAGAGACAGAGTGCAAGCAGGAAAGGAACAGAGAGAGAGGGAGACACAGAATCTGAAACAGGCTCCAGGCTCCGAGCCATCAGCACAGAGCCTGATGCAGGGCTCAAATTCGTGAACCTGAGATCATGACCTGAGCCAAAGTCAGACACTTAACTGACTGAGCCCCCCAGGTGCCCCTTTAACATTTATATCTGAGAGAGAAAGAGAGGGAAAGACAGTACACAAGTGGGAGAAGGGCAGAGAGAGAGGGAGACAGAATTCGAAGCAGACTCCAGGCTCTGAGCTGTCAGCACAGAGCTCAACGTGGGGCTTGAAATCGCAAACTGTAAGATCATGACCTGAGCCAAAGTGACGGATGGAGTCACCCAGGCATCCCATATATTTTTTAAAGTTTATTTATTTATTTTGAGAGAGACAGAGACAGCATGAGTGGGGGAGAGGCAGAGAGCGAGGGCAAGAGAGAATCCCAAGCAGGCTCCATGCTGTCTGCACAGAGCCCACTGAGGGGCTTGAACTCATGAAACCATGAGACCAGGACCTGAGCCGAAACCAAGAGTTGGACGCTTAACTGACTGGGCCACCCAGGGGTGCCCTCATTTTACAATGTGACTCTAACTTACAGAATACCAACTTTTCCTCCAAAACGACTGTTTCAAGCAGTGCCTAATGTTAGGGTGCCCACATCTGCACACACCCCTAGATCACCTACTCGGCCTGAATGACTTCACCAACCAGCCCCTCACGCCTCCATCAGCAGTTGGACAAATCCTTTGCTGCCCCTGCCCCACCCCCTCCCCCCCCCCACACACGCGCACGCGCGCGCACACACACACACACACACACACACACGAGTGTGCGCGTGCCTTTTACAGGCTTCCATGTCAGCACCGGTCAGAAGCCACCAACGTGTATTTATGCGACCATGTCCCCAGCCAGACAAGACAAGGCCTCTGAAGCGGCAGTGGAGGTTCACATCCATGTGTGTCACCCTCAGGCACGAACGGCGGCCACGACCTTTAAGCAAACTCTAGTCCACCGAGGACAACAGTGGCAGTTGTGAACACAGCAAAACCCAGTGGTCAACTGTACTGTGACGCCATCACTGTCCTTCTCGAGGAGGAGACAACTGTGTATGAGGGACCTCAGAATTCTGCTTTGCCTTCAGCCTGTCCCAGGAGTGCCTTACGACCAGGTCTTATGAGGTACAAGTTGAGCTATGATTCTATACATATTTAACTTTTTAAGAAATTTGTTTTTTAATATTTATTTTTGAGAGCGAGGTCTCAGATGTAACATGCCCCAAACCACACACCAGATTTGTCTCTAGGGGTCCTTCCCTTTCAAATAAGCAGGCCACGTATTTTGAAACGCTCTCTGGTTTTTTTCTCTTTCTCAGACGCCACATCCGACCACCAGCAAAAACCTTCGTCAAAGCCAGCATCCGACCCATGCTTCTCAGTATGGCGGTCCAAACCCCCATCGTCTCTTGCCTAAATTACTGCAACAGAGTCCTAACTGGTCCCCCTGCTTCTATTCCTGTCCCCCTACAATCTGCTTCCTCCACAGCAGCCAGGATGATGTTTTAAAAATACAAATAAACAGGGCGTCTGGGTGGCTCAGTCGGTTAAGCATCTGACTTCAGCTCAGGTCATGATCTCACAGTTCACAAGTTCGAGCCCTGCTATCGTGTGCTGACAGCTCGGAGCCTGGAGCCTGCTCCCGATTCTGTGTCTCCCTCTCTATATGCCCCTCCCGCACTAACACTCTGTCTCTCTTTCAAAAATAAAATAAAACAAAAATAAAATGAAATAAAAATGAAGTCACATCACTCCTCTGGCCAACAACTTCGCCTCACTCAAAACCTTTGCCAAAATCCTTTCCAAAGGCCGAGAGGCCCTTCACTATCTGACCTCCCAATACCCAGTTTCTTACGAGTCCTTGCTCTTTCTCATTCTGCTCAGCGTCTTTGGCCTCCTCAGTGGTCTCGAAATGGACCAGTCATGCCCCCCCCCCCCCCGCTGTTCCCTTTCCCCAGTGTCCATGGGGCCTCTCTCTTCCTTTGGATCCCTACTCGCCCCCTTTTGAGTGAAGTCATTCCTGGTTCTCCTACTTACAACCTCAAGTCCTCGGCCAGCCCTCCCACAGCACCTTCCCTGCTTCATTATCCTCTGTGACTCTTAGCTAACCTACCATCTGTGCCTCCTCTGTACTATCTTTCTGTGCCCATGAGACTATGAACTCTGTGAGGGCTGGGATTCCCGCTGGCTCCAGGCATGACAGAAGCACTCAATACACATTTAAATGGGAGAAGGAGGTGGGAGGGGGGCTGGGTGGCTCAGTTGGTTAAGTGTCCAACTTCAGCTCCGGTCATGATCTCGCTGTCCATGAGTTCGAGCCCCGCGTCGGGCTCTGTGCTGACAGCTCTAACAATGCTACCTGGGAAGGCAGCACACATTCACTGAAATGCTACTGTATGTCAGATGCTTAGCTTTAAAGAAAGATATGCTCCTTTACCATACAGAGCTCACGCTGGACAGAGAAAGAGGACGACCGACATCACTGATGCCAAAGGCACCGGGAAAGAGGGGTAACAGGAATAGGAGATATTGCAACGGTTGAAATAACAGGACTAAACGAATAATTACATGTGAGGATAAAAAGGAGAGATCGAATATGAGTCTGGAGCCAAAGTTTAAAGAAAAAGAGGGAAATTATGGCGTTTTAATCCAGCTAGCAAGACGAGAGGCAGGGGTGGGAAGATGCTGGTCTTGACTTTTAACACTGAGGTTGTCAAATGTCCTGGGTCTAAGTTCGGCTCAGTCACGTTGTAGCTGCATTAACATCAGAAGAGAGACAAATCTCTGAATGAGTGTGCGCTTTCTGCTGTTAAGTGAAGACAGTACTTGTCACAGAGTTGAAAGAATGAAGTGTTTCTCTCTCACACACAGACACGTGCATACCTACTGGGATAAAGTCTAGTACGTGGTACATAGAAAATCCTCAGCCGACTACTGTCACTGCTGTCATTCACTCATCCTGGCACGAAACCAGGAATACAGTCACCCATTCGTTTAACAAAGACACGTTCTGTGTCTCACTACGTCTTGGACGCTATGACACAGGACCAAATAAGATGGGCGAGGTACTCCTTCTTACGGTGCCTGCATTCTGGCGGGTCAACAAGTCTACAAATAACGTGACCTCTGATTACAAAAAAGGGCAACGAAGAAAATAAGATGAACACGAGAGCTTCTCATTCGCCACCCAGAACGTAAGTTCTCTGAGACACGACACTGGGGGCAGAGGCGGGAGAGGCAACGCTAATTAGGTTGTCGTGGACGCTCTGCAACACCTGCATGAAATTAAATCAGCCATGCAAAAATCTGGGATGGGAAGAGAACAGAGGAGGGCAAAGGGCAAAGGCCTTGACTTCCGCTTGGTTATAACACCTCAGCATTCGTACCTGTAACATGGGGCTAACAAGATCTAAGTTACAAAGTAGCTGAGCAAATTAAGTTTCAATATTTATGGCCAGGCACTGTCCCAAGTACCAGGAATACCACAACAAAAGCCATCAGCACCACTGGCGTATAATAAGCATTTAGTAAATGCAAACCATTGCACTTAATAGGATTATTTCTTCCCTGTACCTAGCACAGCCCTGAAGCAGTGTAAGCCTAAGTGATCTGCTGACTACATGAACCAATACTAGAGGCCAGAGAGAGAATACACTAGAATCACTGGGAAATTCTCCCAACCTTAGGAAAAACACATTCCTGGGGGGGAGGCAGTCATGGGTGAGGGGCCCCAAGGGGCATTTGTCAACACCATGGGATGACGAATAAGTAAGATCAGGTACGCAGGCCTTTGGGAAGAGAGCTGACGTTGCCATAAAACAACAAGAAACCAAACTTCTCCTCACCTGGAGCTCTGATGTCAGGAGCCCAGGGGTCACTCCTTTCTCTTCTCCGCAGTTCTCTCTGAGAAAAGGCAGAGTCCCAAGAAGGCAAGGCCATGAAATAAAAACAAGCCAGGAGGTAACAAGATTCCATCACAACTCCCAGCTACACAACAGGGAGAAATCTCCGAGCACGAGTACCAGCTGAATGTAATCGAGCCTTCCCGGAATCTACTCCTACCCCCGGGGAAAGGGCCCTCCCTCCCTGCAAGGCTCAGCCAGAGGGCCCACGAAGCCTTCTTACTGTGGTGCTTGTCTACAAGCCTGCGTGCACTGTAGCTTCTAGGAGACAATCAGACGGCCAACAGACACAGGAAACGATGCTCAACATCACTGATCATCAGGAAAATGCAAATCGAAATGGCAACAAGAGATCACCTTACCCTTGTCTCAAAAGATAAGAAATAAGTGTTGGTGGAGGGATGAAGAAAAAGGAACATCGGTAAGTACACTGTTCATGGGGATGCAGACTGGTTCAGCCCCTGTGAAAACAGGATGGAGGTTCCTCAAAATATTAAAATTAGAAATGCCATACAATCCAGTAATTCTACTACTGGGCATTTACTCAAAGAAAACAAAACACCAATTTGAAAAGATCTATGCACCCCTGTGTTTACTGTAGCATGATTTACAACAGCCAATTATGGAAGCAACCGAAGTGTCCATCAATAGATGAAAGGATAAAGAAGATGTGGTATGTATATATACAATGGAGTATTAATCAGTCATAAAACAGGATGGTATCTTGCCATTTGCAACAACATGGATGGACCTAGAGGGTATAATGCTAAGTGAAATGAATCAGAGAAAGACAAATCCCATATGATTTCCCTCATATGTGGAATGAAGGGGGGGAGGGGAAGGAACAAAGAAAAAAGGAGACCAAACACCAGACTCAAACAGAGAACAAACTGGTGGTTGCCAGAGAGAAGGTGGGTGAGATAAAAGTTCTCTTATCTTTTTTTTTAATGTTTATTTATTTTGAGTAAGAGCACGAGAAAAGAGGCAGAGAGAGAGAGACAGAGAACCCCAGGCAGGCTCCACACTGTCAATGCAGAGCTTGAGGCATGGTCACGACCCGGGAGATCAAGACCTGAACCGAAACCAAGAGTAAGACACTTAGTCCACTGAGCCACCACGGTGCCCCAAGACTACACTAATCTTGGTGAGCATTGGGCAATGTGCAGTGTTGTTGAATCATTACATTATCTACCTGAAACTAATATAGCACTGTATGTTAAAAAATATTTTTAAATGCCTAAAAATATACCATGTTCATGCAATTAAAGACTTAAGGTTGCCTGTTGTGTCCAACGCAATTTCAACCAAAATCTCAACATACTTTTTGCAAGATTTGACACCCTGGTTCTAAAATATGCATTGAAATTTAAAAAATCTAGAATAACCAAAACAATCCTACCAAAGAAGGAAAAATCTGGACAAAATTTGGACTCATTCCTTCTGACTTTAAGATTTATTCTAAAGTTATAGTAATCAAGAAGTAGTCGTACTGACTTAACAATGAACAAACAGATCAAAGAGAACAGTCTTTTCAACGTATGGAGTTGAAACAATCGGAGTTATGTATCCCTCCTTAAATCATACAGAAAAATTAACACAATATGTATGAAAAGTCTATTTAAAAAAAAAAGAATGCAATTCAACCCATGTGGCTCGGATGCTGCAAAAAACCGAGCTAGCATCACTATACCTGCAAAATGATTTCTTAAAACGTGTACGGCGCCTAATAATCCTCAAAGGAATACATACAGAACACGAAGAATCAACGTCTGCAGCTCTTTACAGAAATGACTTCACAGAAAAGTCTGAAATTCATACAGTAGGTGTGCGGCTACCGCGTAAGAATTCCAGGTATCATCGACCCAAAACTGCTTGGATTGGAGTCTCCCAAACCGAGAGATGCCCCCGTCCCAAAGCCATTGCTGCTCACTTCCAACTGCTCCTTCCAAGCCAGGAGGCGCCCAGCGCGGCCGGCCCGAGCCCCGCCCCCCATCCCACCCCGGGATGCTCTGCGCATCCGCCTCCTCAGACCTCTTCTTCGCCAGGCACAGCTGTCAATTCTCCTGGCTCTCACTCCCGCCACACGCCCTCTACACCCAGATCCTAGAGCCCAGGCCCCTTGTCCCTGCGGCGGGAGGGAAGACCTCCAAAAAGCCCCACGTCCCATACCCTACTCACCATCGCAGTAGAAATTACGGCAGTGCTGCGGTGGCCGGAAGCGGAAGTGGGCGACTCGGAAAGGCCCGGACTACACTTCCCAGAACCCTCTGCGGTGCGCGTTCTCACTCCAGAGAGCGGACAGTGACGTAAAGAAGGCTACACCTGGAGCCGCGCCCAAGGCCAGGTGGAAGGCGGAGTGCCCCGCGGGCGTACTCTGGCTGGTGGGAGGAGCCACGCTGTTCCTGCGCTCAGCTTTGGAGCACCACTGAACCCGTTTTCTTTCCTTAAAGTTACAACTCAGTACTAACACGTTCACGTTGTAGACAATCTGACAGTACTCTCAAACAATCCCAAATCCCATCACCAGGGAATATAAAAGCATTGATGGTTTTGATTTCATATGTATATATACACATGTATATATATACACACACTCTTTTATATTATCATTTATTTATACATTTATTATATTTATATATAATTATTTATATTTTATATTTTATTACATATATGTGTAAGTGTATATATAATTATATATAATTTACATCTAATATATATAATTTACACAATATATATGATTATTTTATTTTATTACTTTTTTTTTACAAAAGCAGTGTATGATCAATGTTAAGGGAAAAAGGTAAAAACAATGTTAAGAAAAGTCAGGAAAAAAATTAAGAAAAAGAACTAAAGTCCTCTATAATCCTAGCACCCAGAAACAAGCATCATTAATATCTTGGCCTATGTATTTCTGGACTTCGTCTTTGAGTAAATACATATTTAAAATGTTTTGTCCCACAAAATTTGCATCATAGTATTTTTGAACTGATTTTTCTCTCACTTCATGCATGTCATTAAATAATAAATTCATTTAAAGAAGTTGTTTAGGATTCTTTAGTTTTAGATTTGTTACCAACTGTGCACTAAAGAAGTTATACTTTCAATCTCATGTGTCAAGACTAGGAATAATCATTTTTGTTAATTTCTTCCAATTTGATAGCCCAAATATGCTATCTCCTTATTTCTGCATTTCTTTATTCGTGGAGATGCAGAAAAAACATCGCTATGTCAGTGGGTGGGTAAATTGCCTGTTTATATCCTTTGCCCATTTTTATCTTTTGCTTATTTATTTTTAAATTCTCTTTGTATACAGATAGCATTGACTGTCCTGTATGATGATTCCCACCCCCCCACCCCCAGTTTGGACTTTTATATACAAATATTTTAAAAACTACCAAAGCTTCATTTGATCAGATTGATTAGTCCTTTCATTTTGTTTTTGTTTTTGTTTTTTTTAGTCCTTTCATTTTGGATTCTTTATTTTTCCATATGATTATAAAGACTTCCTTATTCTAATATCCATTAAGGACACATCTCTATTCACTTTTGTTCTAAAAATATACCTGAGGTTTGTTTTAATCAGGCATGATAAGACACACAAATACAGAAATGATAGTCATGTAGAAAGAAGTCTATACTCACAGATTCCTAGAGACAGAAGGTATGGCATGCCACACAGGGCCTCACAGAGAAGGACCGAGCTGGTCAGGAGGCAGAAGAGGAGAGAACATGGTCCAGAGTCTTTACTGGGTTTTCATGGGAAAGAATGAATGAATCAGGGTAAACATGATGAATAACTTTAGGATTGGATAGTTTATATAATTTTGGTGGCCTCTGGGCTATAAGGGTGGTCCCTAGGTATCCAGTACCTAATCCTGGGTTGATGCAGGACAGGGGAATAATGCCTTGGTGTGTGAGTTTGCTAAAGGACATGGTTGGGGGACTGGGCTCTGGATTAGTTTGTTTGTATATCAAAGCCAACTCACAGGAAAGTAGTTTGCTATCTAGGAACTAGCTAGGCCTGGGAGGGGCAGTCTCGCTCTGGGATCAAGGCCTCAAAAGCCAGAGCATTAAAAAATTAAATAAAAATAAAACAAAATAAGAAGATAGAGTCAATTTTAGTGGTTTTATTGATCTACTTTATTCTGTGTGATTTATTTCAGTATATGATGTGAGGAGAGATCTACTTTGCTTTTCACAAAATGGTTGTTGAGTGTTCTCAAAAACATTTCCCAAAAAACTTATTGTTTATCTACTGATTTAAAATATCATCCTACTCATTTGCTACATTATTGGATATACTTCCATATTTTCCGAGATACAATTGTTCCAATGATAGAGCTGTTTTCTTCTGTGCTAAAAGATTTCCATTAGAGTTATCACTGTTGTAGAACATTTTTATTTCTCTCTCCCTCCCTATTCTGTTTTTTTCCTTCATCCTAGAAAATCTAGCACTCTTTTCCAGATGAACTATTGAATTTTTTGACAAATTCCAAAGACGAGGCAAGGATGTCTGTTGCTTAGAAAAATAGCCCAATCGCAGCACTGCAAGCCTCTAGGCATTTGCTTGAGTGTAAACAGTTTCAGTTCCCAGCCCAAGTCCGGCCATCTTTACAACTCTGTCTGCTACTGCGGATCCCTCTAAAATGCCTATCTTCTTCTTCACTTTTGAAACATTACCCAATTTTTAAAAGTAGGCTCCATGCCCAAGCCCAATGTGGGGCTTGAACGCACAACCCTAAGCCTGAGACCTGAGCTGAGATCGAGAATGGGACTCCTAATCAACTGAGCCACTCAGGTGCCCCCAACTGACCCAGTTTTCAAGAATTAAGTTGAAGATCACTCCATGGAAACCGTATGAGTGCTATCACAAATGAACAGAGCAGCCTCTGGTTCAGGAGAGTTCCATGTGAATATAGTTAGTGTGATCTCAGTTTTGGAACATTCTCACTTCCCTGGGAAATCAATAAATTGGGCGTTGTTGCCTGCAGAACTGAGGAGGAACTCCAAGAAGATGTGGGCAGATGAATCTCTCCCCAGGCTCTGGGGAAGCCTCAGCCCTTCTCTCAACTGCACCTGTACTGATTATATGCGAAGCGGCTGTGATATCACGTGAAGGTACATCACGATACGCAGAAATCAATGAAGTAGAAGACAGAAACCCAATGAAACCAAAAGTCAGTTCTCTGAAAGCATCAATAAAATTGATAAGCCAAGAATAAAAGAGAAGACATTACCAAAATCAGAAATGAAAGAGGATATCGTTACTACCAGTCATACACAATTTGAAAAGATTATAAAAGGAAATTATGAATAGCTTTACACCAACACATTAGACAACTTAGATGAAATGAACACTTTCCTAGAAAGGCATCAATTATCAGAACTGACTCAAGAGGAGAAAAAGCTTAGACCTATAGCAAGTAAAGATGTTGAATTAGTAATTAAAAATCTATCCACAGCGGCACCTGGGTGGCTCAGTCGGCTAAGCCTCCGACTTCGGCTCAGGTCAGATCTCACGTTCGTGGGTTCGAGCCCCGCGTCAGGCTCTGTGCTGACAGCTAGCTCAGAGCCTGGAGCCTGCTTCCGGTTCTGTGTCTCCTTCTCTCTCTGGCCCTCCCCCTCTCATGCTCTGTCTCTCTCTGTATCAAACATAAATAAAACATTTAAAAAAATTTTAAATCTATCCACAAAGAAAGGCCCAAGCCCAAGCAGCTTTACTGGTAAACTCTATCAAATATTTAAGGAAGTAAAAATACTAATCATACATAAAACTTCCCAATTCAATCTATGAGGCCAGTATTACCATGATTTCAAAACCAGACAAAAACATCATGAAGAATAAAACTATACACATTATTCCTCATGAACAAAGACATAAAAATTCTTGACAAAATATTAGCAAACTGAATTAACTACCCCATGACCAACTGGGATTTATAGAGAATGAAAAGTTGGTTATAACATCGGAAAACCATTAATGTATCACATCATATCGATATAATAAAGGATAAAAAATAATCATCTCAATAAGATGTAGCAAAAGCAGTTATCAAAATCCTCATCTAACAGATCGATTGAGAGATGAGAACTTATGCTTATTGTTGATTTTTCAATAAAGATACTAAGATTTTCTTAGAGTGGCAATAAATTCAAACACTGAAAAAACTCAGCGTATCTAGATAGTGTTAAGATAGTCAAGGAATTCAAAATTGTTTTTCTAATGTAACAGAAATAAAAATGGACTCTTAAAGCTTTTCTGTATCTTAGACACAGCTACCATTGTCTTTGGCAATCTGGCCAGTCCTCTCTCATTCGTCCACACTAGAGAAAATAGTGGAGTTTTGTCTGTATTTGTTCACCTAGATGCCCAATTTTCATTCATTCTCCCTGAGTTTTGTGGTTTTAGGTTTCAGTGAATTAGTGACCATTCTAATGATCAGCTGGGATTATCATGAATGAAGGAGGGTCTGATTCCTATATATTCAGAGATTATTCCTGTCCCTCTATGTAAAAGTGTGTTTCTGTAAATTACTGAACTCTCTGACAAGGCAGATTTAATCTATATCCTGTATCTTAAGACCCAAAGACTGTACAGCCTAGGAAGCTCCCTTGTCATAAGTCGGGTGGTTCAGGGAGGTCATGAGCAAGGTTAACACCTCATCTCCTCATCATGTTCTTGAGAACTCATTATTTGACTCCAAGAACATGAGACCTTTATCCTGTAAAGTAATAGAAGGCCCAGGCTTGAAATAGCATCAGAAAAAGATAATGATAGTTTGTTTGAAGTATACATAAAGAATGACAAGAGTTACAAGGTTATGGGATGTCAGAGAAGTAGGTAGCCATCCAAATCCTTGTAAGTGATGGAAAATAATTTGTTACTTTCCCAAGGACCAATGGAAAACTACTAAGATATCCTAATCAAGGAATGATTTTGTATCCAGTGGCCCTCACGTGGAGGCAATCTTGGCCTACATCTCTTTTTTTTTATTAATTATATATATTTTCATGTTTTTTATTTATTTTTGAGAGACAGAGGCAGCGCGAGCAGGGGAGGGTCAGAGAGAGAGGGAGACACAGAATTGGAAGCAGGCTCTAGGCTTTGACCTAGCTGTCAGCACAGAGCCCATTGCAGGGCTCGAACCCACGAACCGTGAGATCATGACGTTAGCCGAAGCCGGATGCTTAACTGACTGAGCCACCCAGGCGCCCCTTGGCCTGCATCTTATATTCAGGGTGAGGGAGGCACCCATCCCAAACAAATGTGTATCCCTGAGGAAGAGCAGATGGTACATCAGGGATGAAAACAGCAGATGAGACAGGTCGAAACTGCCGCTCAAGTTTTAAGGCTTTCTATAGGCCAACTCAACCTATCTGTTTAGGCAGGGGCCCCACAGCAATGAGGTCATACCATATTTGCTTCCAGGTTATTCTGACCGGCCCCTTGATAGCAGGTTGGGATAGCCTTTTAGCTTTCCTGGCTTCCCCTCTATCTCTAGCCCATGTCTGTTCCCAAGATCTGTCAGTTTCCCCCAGTTGAGCAATGGACTGCCCAACATGGGAAACATCTTATCTCATACCTGGGCTCTGGATGGATATCACCGTTGGGGACAGACTGGAGAATCCTGGCTTTTGTCCATGCAGTGACTGTGGTCTGAAAAGGGCCTGAGAAGACAGAAGCATTGATCACCTGTCTCATTCCCAGATTCCTGGAAGTTTTCTGTACCTCCTCTATCGATTTTCAGGTTCCTGCATGCCCAGAGAGATAATCCCTCATAGGACCAAGTCTCTCCTGCAGAATAAAATAATCCAATCTAGGGGCACCAGGGTGGTTCAGTTGGTTACATGTCCAACTTCGGCTCAGGTCATGATCTCACAGTCTGTGGGTTCAGGCTCCGCATCAGGCTCTGTGCTGACAGCTCAGAGCCTGGAGCCTGTTTCAGAGTCTGTGCCTCTTCCCTGCTCATATTCTGTCTCTGTCTGTCTCACTCTCAAAAATAAAGATTAAAACAAATTTTTAAAAATCCAATCTATAAGGAAGTGAGTACTTTGCATCTCTTGGGCATCCTACAGGTTATGCCAGAGGGGAGGGTGTGTGATGATGTCGCTCATCTTCTCTGCCTCCTGCTGGGTCAGAGAAACACCATCACTCCCGGTATCCTCCAGCCACACTGATCATGCCAGGGTATCGTCCCTGGCCCCTTTGCTGAAACCGGCATCTGTATCAGTAAGCTCAGCGGCAGTGTATTCTCTCACCATAAATGTCTCCTGAACGGGGGGCTGTCCCGCTGCTTGGGTTTGCTGTTGCCCTACTTTGGTTTTCTGCTGTGTTAGGGGTGCAACAGCATGAGGCATTCCATCCACTTCCCTGTCAATCACCACAATCTCACAGGGCCCGAACCCACAAACCGTGAGATCATGACCTGAACCAAAGTCGGAAGCTTAACCGGCTGAGCCACCCAGGTGCCCCTGTTTTGTTTCTTTAAAAAAAAAAATCACTAACCAAGACTTAAAAAGAAACCTTTTGAACCCAATCTTTCCAAACATCAGTTGGACAAAAACTTCACACACTAAGAATAAGACATACCCGAACTACAAAATGGTTATGAAAAGCACAGTCTATTTTATTTGATGGATAAAGAAAAAGCATCATTGATTTAGGAAACTAAGTTTTTTCAGTCTTTATCTTAGGAAATGCACTACAAAAATAAGAAATGTAGACAAAAAGCGGAAATACAGTGATGGTTGCACACAGTGTGAATTACCTAATGCCATGGACCTATGCACTTAAAAAAAAAATGTTAAGGGTCGCCTGGGTGGCCCAGTTGGTTAAGCATCCTGCTTCGACTTAGGGCTCATGGGTTTGAGCCCCCCCGCCCCCCATGGAGCACTCTGCTTTCAACGCAGAGCTGGCTTTGGATTCTCACACTCTCTCTCTCTCTGTCCCTCCCCAAATAGCATGTTCTCTCTTACAACAATAAGCATTTGAAAAAAAAATTGTTAAAAAGGTAAATTTTGTGTTATGGATATTTTACTGCAATGTTTTTAAAAATGGAAACATAAAATCCCCTGTAAGAGCATGACATAAAGATTACTGGTGTATACACACACACACACACATTGTGTGTCCCTCCCAACCTTCCCCCATGCATACATACAACGTATAGACATGTTCCAAGGAAAAGCTGTGATCATCCACTAAACGGTAACTGTGACTTGCTTTCCTCCTAACACAGGCCTGCCTCGCGCCTGCGCAGCAGCAAACCCGCGCTCCCAGCATCACCGTGTCCCTGAGTCCCGCACCTTCCTGCTACCGTCGTGCCTCCCAGGGACGTTTGCAATTATCCGTGTTCATGAGGCCACGATGAAAACACCGTCCCGCGCTCCTGATTTCATCCCAGTGACGATCCACACGAAGGGCATCGCGGGTGGAATTTCTCCCTAAGAGGACCCGGGTTGGGAAAAGAAACTGGGGAAGGCCGTGAAACGTGTCACGCAGGGTCACGAGGCCAGCAGCTCAGACGCCCTGGGCTGAGAGCCGGGAAACCCCTGTCCGGAAGGATCGAACCAGGGTTGCCACTAAGGGAGGTCCTGAAGCTCCAGGTAGGGAGGCCTGTTCATCTGCCCCACTTCGGTACCCCTGCCCCACTTCCGGTAAATCTAGGGCGGTCAGGAGCCTCCTATGCGCGACCAAGTCGAGGCCACACCCCCACGCCCAGATGGTCTCTTTTTTCTGTTTCCTCCGGGACAGCTGAGCTACTAGAGATTCCCACCCAGAGGCTGCCCAACGCATGCGCATGCGCCCTCCTTTCAGGCTCTGATCTGCAGCTTCAGCTGGTCCTTAAACAGCCTTGGGCCTCAGGACACCTGTCCCTAATCTGGCCTCCTGCAGAAACATCCAGGCCTGAAATCAGAGCACACTCCAGTTGAAAACCAAAATCTGCAGCAACAGATTGGTACCTCCACCAACCCGGGGTCTTCGGCTCAAGCATGAGGCTGCCTCAGACTGGATTCAGAGACTCCTTGTCTAAACACCCATGTAGCACCTCTCCACCCATAACAGGTCCCTGAATCCAGCGAGCCCAAACCACCACGCCTAATAAACACAGAAGTATACTAGGAGCAGACTCAGTGGCACACCCTGACTCTATCTTCAAGCTTGTTCTAACCTAGAGCCATGCCTCCTAGGTCCTACCTACCTCCCCCACCCCATCTCATCACCACCAGATTCCACCTGTGTACAGAATTCCATCTCAAGCGTACAAAATCTACACCCAATAGCTGGTGCCTCCACCAATCTGGGTCTGCAAGCCAATTACTTAGAAAAAACATCACAGGGGTGCCTGAGTGGCTCAGTCCGTTGAGCGTCTGACTTTGACTCAGGTCATGATCTCACGGTTCGTGGGTTCGGGCTCTGTGTCGGGCTCAGTGCTGACTGCTAGCTCAGAGTCTGGAGCCTGTCTCAGAATCTGTGTCTCCCACTCTCTCTGTCCTTCCCCTGTTCACGCTCTGTCTCTCTCGGTCTTTCAAAAATAAGTTTAAAAAAAGAAAGAAAGAAAAAGCATCACAGATTACTGCCAAGAACATATTTTTTTCCTACAAACTACCACGCCTCCAACCCCCTTACTTCCACCCACTTGAACATTCTCTGGGCTTTCCCACAGAAGAAGGTGCATTTGCATTGAGGTCATTTCCTCTGGACAACCTCAGTCAGCCCCTGGACTCACCCTGTCAAGAATGGTGCTCCCCCACGCCACTCCCTCCCAAATGCTCTCACATCTGAGCACATACACAGCCCCATCCCACCAAGAACTCACATCTCTAACCTGGGTTTCCATCAACCCCAGTTTCACATCCTCACCCAACACCATTTGTTCCCATGGCCCAGGCTTGGCCCACAGAGTCTGCTAGAACATCTCTGCCTGCATCTCTGAAAAGGAGGCCTGTCTAGTTGTTTTTCTCTCTGACCTCAGTTTGCATCCTTACTGAATTCTGGACTTTCCATCCCATCCCAGATAGCCAACTTTGGGTGGGTCTCCCACCTCCTCATATTGAGGAAAACTGTGTCTTGTCCATATAGCCATCCAGGTGCTAAAGATGTGCCTAATGCACATACTAGGGTCCCAAGGCATTCATGGGTGGGGAAATCAATTTAGAATCTTGGGTCAGGAATAGCATTTTGAAAACATATTAGAGGAGCGCCTGGGTGGCTCAGTTGGTTAAGCATCTGACTTCAGTTAGAGTTAGTGAGAGTTCGAGCCCCACATCCGGCTCTGTGCTGACAGCTCAGACCTTGGAGCCTACTTCCAATTCTGTGTCTTCCTCTCTCTCTCTGCCCCTCCCCTGCTCGTGCTTTGTCTCTCTCTCAAAAATAAATAAACATTTAAAATTAAAAACATATTAGAACACAATGGAAACAAATATCCAAGATTATAATCAATGGATCAAGATGAAATCACAAAGAAAATTAGAAAGTATTTGTAATGATGAAAATAAAAACACAACATTGGATTATTTATTTTTTTGGATGTTGAGTTTGATAAGTTCTTTAGAGATTTTGGATACTAATCATTTATCAGATACATCATTTGCAAATATCTTCTCCCATTCAGTAAGTTGCCTTTTTAGTTTCCCTGATTGTTTCCTGTGCTGTGCAGAAGTTTTTATCTTGATGAAATCCCAATAGTTTATTTTTGCCTTTGTTTATTTTTGACATATCGAGTGAGAAGTTGCTTTGGCTGAGGTCAAAGAAGTTGCTGCCTGTGTACTCCTCTAGGATTTTGATATTTTTCTGTCTCACATTTAGGTTTTTCATCCATTTTGAATTTATTTTTGTGTATGATGTAAGAAAGTGGTCCAGTTTCATGCTTTTGCCTGTTACTGTCCAGTTTTCCCCAACACCATTTGTTGAAGAGACTGTCTTTTTTCCAATGGATATTCTTTCCTGCTTTGTCAAATACTTGTTGACTGTGTAGTTCTGGGTCCATTTCTGAGTTTTCTATTCTTTTTTATTTTAAAAAAATTTAGAGAGAGGGGAGATACGGCAGAGTGAGAGAGAGAGATAGGATCTTAAGCAGGCTCCATGCCCAGTGTGGAGCCCAATGAGAAGCTTGACCTCATAACCATGAGATCATGACCTAAGCAGAAATGAAGAGTCAGATGCTTAACTGACTGAACCACTCAAGCCCCCCACTCTAGGTTTTATATTCTGCTCCATTGATTTATGTGATTGTTATTATGCCAGTGCCATACTGTCTTGATCACTACAGCTTCGTAACATAGCTGAAAGTCAGGAATTCTGATGCCTCCAGCTTTGCTTTGCTTTTTGAAGGTCGCTTTTACTATTCAGTGTCTTTTGAGGTTCCATATACATTTTAGGGTTGTTTGTCCTAGCTCTGTGAAAAACGCTGGTGGAATTTTGATAGGTATTGCATTAAATGTGTAGATTGCTTTGGGTAGTATTGATTGATCTGTGAATATTGACCCACTGTTGCAGTCCAGGAATAAATCCCATTTAAGCATGGTGAATGATTCTTTTAATGCACTGTTTGATTTGATTTGCTAGTATTTTGTTGAGAGTTTTTACATCCGTGTTCATCAGGGATATCAGCCTGTAATTCTTTTTTACTGGGGTCTGTGTCTGGTGATGGCATCAAGGTAGTGCTGGCCTTGTAGAATGAGTTTGTAAATTTTCCTTCTGTTTCTATATCCTAGAAAATAGTTGCAAATGACATATATGATAAAGGGTTAGTAGCCAAAATCTATAAAGAACTTATCAAACTCAATACCCAAAAAACAAATAATCCAGTTTAAAAGTGGGCAGAAGACACGAATAGACACTTTTCCAAAGAAAATATCCAGATGGCTAACATGAAAAGATGTTCAATATCATTCATCATCATGGAAAAACAAATAAAAACTACAATTACATATCACCTTACACCTGTCAGAATGACTAAAATTAACAACACAGGAAACAAAAGTTGTTGGCGAGGATGTGGAGAAAGAGAAACCTTCTTATACAGTTGGAGGGAATGCAAACTGGTGGAGCCACTATGGAAAACTGTATGTAGGTTCCCCAAAAAGTTTAAAACAGAACTACCTTATACTACTAGGTATTTATCCAAAAGATGCAAAAACTGATTCAAAGAGACACATGCACCCCAATAGTTATAACAGAATTATCAACAATAGCCAAATTATTGAAACAGTCCAAGTGTCTATCAATTGATGAATGGATAAAGAAGATGTGGTGTGTGTGTGTAATGGACTATTACTCAGCAATATAAAAGAATGAAATCTTGCAATTTACAATGATGTGCATGGAGCTAGAGTGTGTTACAATAAGCAAAATAAGTCAGTCAGAGAATACCATACCGTATGATTTTGCTTATGTGGAATTTAAGAAATTAAACAAATGAACAAAGGAGGGAAAAAAAGAGAGAAGCAAACCAGAAAACAGACTCTTTTGTTTTTTTGGTGGATTAGTAGTGTCTTTATTTTTTTTTTTTCATTTGTAGTCACTTCATATGTTGCTTTGTGTATGCACTTTTTTTTCCTTAGGCAAAAATATGAGTGTCAGTTCCCACCTCCAACTTAAAAATCAAAACAGAACAATAGTCTTAACCAGGGTTATGTAGAGACAGCATTCCCAAGCAAGCATAAAATTGACTTTGATTTCTTTGCCTGTAAATTAAAAAATAAGTGTCTGTGAGTCATCTTTGGATTTGCATTACAAACAGGAATGCAGATGAATACCACCCTGTCTGTATAACCTACAGACTTAAAAAATATGCTGTTTTTTAAAAAATTTATAATAGTTTATTGTCAAATTGGTTTCCATATAATACCCAGTGCCTCTCCCCACAAGTGCCCCCCTCCATAACCATCACCCCATTCCCAGATCATGAGAGACTATTGAATACTGAAAATGAACCAAGGACTGAAGGGGGAGGGGGAGGGGGAGGAAAACAGACCCTTAACTAGAGAGAACACACTGAGGGTTGCTGGAGGGGAGGTGGGTGGGGAGATGTGTTCAATGAATGATGGGCATTAAGGAAGGCACTTGTGTTGAGCACTGGGTGTTGCATGTAAGTGATGAATCCCTAAATTCTACTTCTGAAACTAATATTACACTATATGTTAACTAACTAGAATTTAAATAAAAACTTGAAAGAAAAAAGAAAGAAAATGAAGACAACATTCCAAACTTACAGGGTAAGGCTGAAGCAGTACGTATAGGGAAATTTATAGTTGTAAATGCCTGTATTAAAGCAAAAAGAATCTCATATTAATAACCTAACCTTTTCCTTTAAAACACAGAAATAACAAATTAAAGCAATCAGGAGGAAATAAGAGATCAGAGCAAATAATAGTGAACTATAGACTAGAGTAACATCAGAGAAAAATCAATGAAACCAAAAGTAGGTTCTTTGCAAAGATCAGAAAAAGGTACAAATCTTTAGCTAGACCGAATAAGAAAAAGAAGAAAAGACTCAAATACTAAAGTAGAAAAGAGAGGATATCTCCACTGACCTTACTGATACAAAAGGAATATAAGAGAATGCTACGAACAGCTGTATGCCAACTAATTATATAATGAACAAATTCCGAGAAAGACACAAATGATCAAAACTGACTCAAGAATAAAAAGAAAATCGGAATAGACCTATGGTAAGAGAATTAATAACTTTTAAAAGCACAAAGAAAACTTCAGAATTATGCCAAGTTCACAAACTCTTCCAAAAAGAGAAGACAAGGAAACACATCCCAAGTCATTTATAAGGCTGACATTGCCATGACACCAAAATCACTGACGCTCCCCAAGAAAACTAAATGCCGTTGACTCTTGCGAATATAAATGCAAATGGTCTCGACAAAATGCTCGCAGTAAAAATGTCATGTGTGACCCACACAGCTGGTAAGGAGCTGCGTCTAGAATAGCAAAACAACAACAACAAAAGTTCTCACAACTCAGTATGAAAGACAACCCAATTTTATTCAGATTTTTAATTTTTTAAAATGTTTATTTTTTAGGGGGGAGGGGCAGAGAGACCCAGAGACCGAATCTGAAGCAGGTTCTAGGCTCTAAGCTGTCAGTGCAGAGCCCAGCACGGGGCTTGAACCCACGAACCGTGAGATCATAACCTGAGCCAAAATCAGATGGGTAACCGACTGAGCCACCCCGGTGCCCCAAGACAGCCCGACTTTAAAATGGGCAAAGGATTTGAATAGACCTTTCTCCAAAGAAGATCTACAAATAGACAAAAGGCTCATGAAAGGATACTCAGTGGCATCAGCCCTCAGGGAAATGCAAATCAAAACCACAATGAGATACCACTTCTCACTCACTAGGATGGCTATAATCACAAATGCAGAGAATAACAAATTCTGTCAAAGAGGCAGAGAAATTGCAACCCTCGCACACTGCTGCTGAGAGTGTAAAATGCCACAGGCACTTTGGAAAACAGTCTGGCTGTTCCTCGAACTGTTAAACATAGTTTCCATACCCCCAGAAATTCCACTCTTAGGTAGGTACCCAAAAGAAAATGCATATTCACATAAAATCTTGTACATGAATATTCATAGCAGCATTGTTTATAATAGCTGAAACAGAAATAACCCAATGTCTGTCAACTGATGAATGGATAGAGAAAATGTGATACATTCATACAATGGATTATTATTCAGCATTATAAAAGAATGAAGTTGTGGTAGGCTCTACCATATCGATTAGCCTTGAAAACATGCTAAGTGAAAAAAATCAATGATAAAAGTTCACATATGGTATGATATCATTTATTTGAAATGTCCAGAATAGGCAGAGTCTTAGAGACAGAGAGATTAGTGGCTGAGGGTTGGGGGCGAGTGTTGGAGACAAAACGTGAAATGACTGCTAGGTTTTACGTGGTTTTTTTTGGGGGGGGGGTGATACAAATATTCTAAACTTGATTACTGTGATGGCTGCACGACTATGTGAATACACAAAATATCACTGAATTGTGCACTTTAAATGGGCGAACTGTTTGGAGGGCATCAGCACTGAGATGGGAGTGGACACAATGAAAGGAAAGATGGGTAAAAATATGAAATCAGGGAGAAATAAAGAATGAATGCACTGTGAGTAGAAGAAAAAGACCTAAAGCAAAATGACCATAGGTATAAATGAGCAGTCTGGAGCTGGGAGTGCACAGTGTCACTTCTAGGCAGAGGTGTCACACCGCGGCTGTCACCGGCAGGGAGGAAGGCAGGACGGTCATGCTGGCATCATTGCCTGCTTTGACAGGCAGGAGTCCCACACTGCACAGCCAAGGCCAGCCAACAGCTAATATGGTAAAGTCGCCCAGTAGAAGTGTCTCTTCTGTGAACAAGTGTGTCCCAGTAGCAAGTTGAAGGGCAAGGCTGTGTGTGAGGGCGGGATGCAGGAGACTCTTCTGCCAGTGGGTGTGTGATGCGGAGGAGGGTCTTGGAGATTCAGGCAAGGAAGTGCATCGTGCTGGTCAGTGGTCTGGCCACATCTTGGAGTGAAAGGACAATAATGAAGGGTGGCTGTGAGGCCATGCCTATGTCCAAGTCAGGCATGGTTTGAGTGTGGGGACCCTGAGGGATATCTGAGAGTCATCGCTGGGAGAAGGAGGAGAAACTTTGGGAGAGAACTTGGCCAGGTCTGTGAGTTAGTGTTTCCTGTGGGTGGTAAGCTGACTCTCCCAGAAATCTGGGGATGGCTGGAGAGCAGCGAGGTGACACGGGAGACACTCTGAGTGCTGGGGGTGAAGTGCTTGGTGATGTAAGTAAGAAGATAAGCTATGCTGTCGATGAGTGTGGTGACTCTGAAGAAAGCCCAGGATACAGGGAAGACCCCAGTGGCTTTGGCGATTGTCTGGCATGGTTTGGAGAGGGAAATTGTGGAATGTTGGTAATGACGGAGGTGAATCTGGTGAACTTCTAGGGGAGAATGGTACACAGACCAGAGATCCCAGTGAGGAGGTCCCCATTATGGATGTGTTGCTGGGAGAGAGGAATGAGAAGCTGTGTGACGCTGGCATGTAGTCTGTAGTCCCAGGACTGGGGACCTTTCAAAGGACCCCGATATGCTCTCCTCAGATGCGACCATATTGCAGATCCCAGAGGCTCCAGCTCCTTCTCCAACCCCCCAAAATGAAGAGTAGTGGTAGGTGTGTGTGTGTGTGTTGGGGGGGGGCGGGGTGCCCTCTAAACAAATGCGGGAATAAACAAATGAAACAGACACGGAGAAGTTTACCAAGTGTTGGGTCCTTTGTCCTCTGAATTCAATTCCACGTAGGTAGAACTCTGGAAGCAATAAATGCATGGGGCTCAGGCCGAACGCTGTCCACGCGGCCCTCCTCAGGGAGAATCTGAGCCTAGAGAGACCAGGGCGAGCTTTTATACCCGTGGGCGGGGCCTGGGCGGGGCTTTACACCTGCTTCCCACACATCACTTCCAGCGGCCCTACTCTGTCCAACAGAAACATGATTTCATGTTTAAAGTTTGGAACAGTTTAAGGCAAGAACTTAGTACTTTTGTGATCCAAAAATAAGTGAACTCCATTTAAACACTTAAAACTGTTCTAGCGCTCGACTAGCGCCATTGTTGCAAAGCCTCAAACCCCAGCCAAGACCTATTGAATCAGAAACCCTGCGATCGGGTTTCCCGGGACTCAGAAATCTAAGTTGTAAGAAATCCTCCCTATACTTCTGATGCATAGCAAAGTTTGAGAACCATCTGTGTAAATGAAAGGAGGTGTTTTGTTTAAGTTGAGGTACATGTTGTATAAATAAAATTCACTTCTTATCTGGGGGAAATCGGAGCCAGGTGGTGGGGACTGACAGCATTATTGGTGATTAGGCTAGGAATTTGAAGGCGTGGTTCCAGGTAATTAAATTGTTTCTAATTCACTCTTTAAAGTATAATAAATTGTTTAAATTATGTTTGTGTAAATTATGCTAGTGCTGAGAATTACAATGCTCAAGTGTGATAGTTAAGTGATTTCATGGAAATATTTACATCAGAGCATCAATCTTATTTTCCACACTCATTTGTTTATGGGCTCATTTAGAGTCAGCCCCTTCTTATTCCTTGGGTTGGTGTCTCAATTCCAAAGACTTTCAGAGACATGAAGGAGAGTAGGAGGGCTGTCTGACCCTCTCCTGCCGTCCAGCACCTTGTTAAAGAAATATCATCTATTTTATTCTTTCTTTTTTTTTTTAATTTTTAGTTCATTTTTTAATTTATTTTGGGAGAGATCGAGAGGAAGTGGGGGAGGGGCAGAGAGAGCGGGGGAGACAGAATCCCAAGCAGGCTCTGCCCTGTCAGCACAGAGGTGGATGTAGGGCTTGAACTCACGAAGTATGAGATCATGACCTGAGCCAAAGTCCAGAGTCTGATGCTTAACCAACTGAGCTACCCAGGTGCCCCTCATCTGTTTTATTCTTTCATTACAATTCTTTTCCACGCTTTCTGAAATGAATTAAGAAACTTCAATTTCCACTTCTTTTTCCTAACAATCATTAATTAACAACTAGGATAAATGGTGACATCCTATGATCTGCTGTCATTCTATTCTTTTAAACTTTTTTAAAACGTTTTTATTTATTATTGACAGAGAAAGACAGAGAGCGAGCAGGGGAGGGGCAGAGAGAGAGAGGGAGACACAGAATCTGAATCAGGCTCCAGGTTCTGAGCTGTCAGCACAGAACCCAATTCGGGGCTTGAACTCACAAACGGCGAGATCATGACCTGAGCCGAAGTCGGACGCTTAACTGACTGAGCCACTCAGGGGCCCCGGCAGTCATTCTATTTTAAACCTGATGAATTTTCTCATTTATTTTAACTCTAGAGCACAGTAGACACTTTAAATCTTTATTTGTTGTGTCAAGTCCAGCTTATGAACCATGAAGTTTTCTTAAGATACTGGAAACATTCTTGCTTAGTAAATGATTAACTTGACATTACATCAATAGGCATTTGCTTAGATGTCCATGATTTTTTTAATTAAAAAAATTTTTTTAATGTTTATTCATTTTTGAGAGAGAAAGAGAGACAGAGTGTGAGCGGGGAGGGGCAGAGAGAGAGGGAGACACAGAATCAAAAGCAGGCTCCAGGCTCCGAGCTGTCAGCACAGAGCCTGACATGGGGCTCCAACCCATGGACCAGACAGACTGTGTGATCATGACCTGAGCTGAAGTTGGATGCTTAACTAACTGAGCCACCCAGGAACCCCTAAGATGTCCATGACTTTTATGTAACATCAGCATCTAGTTAAACCGGCAAATCTCGTATTCAACCACATAATTTCTTCCTTTACATGATACATACAATGAGTGTGAAATCAGTTAAATTTCCCTCTGAGAATATGTTTCTCTTAATCCCTTTTTTGCTTCATGGAAATGGATCAATATGAGCTGGACAGACTTGGAAATTTGTTCAGCCCAGTTCCATCTCTATAATGTGGCAGAAATTGATCAAAGCTAATTTCCAAACATGACCTCCTTTTATGTTTTCCAGTACTAATAACAAGATCTGCATCTTTTCCTAATTTTGAATATTTTTCTGTGATTTGGGGCTGCAGGGGGGGGGGATTATTTAAATGCTTGGACTTAATGGGATTAAAACCATGGATTATACTGCATGTTTATGAAAGATAATCCTGGGCCTATGACTGGGGAAAAAGCTGGCCCTGCCCCTGGCTGCAAACAGACCATTATTTCAGAATCCAACAACCCTGCATCTACTCACTCAGACTTCTACTTTGAAGTGGTGTGATCTTTGCCTAATCATGTCAGGTGCTATGTGGGCTCCGGATTCTGAACTGTATATTTAGATGGTTCCTCCAGGGATCCTGATGCATCTTCCTGTGAAAACATTCTCTTCTGATTAAAACTATTAGACCACAGGGGCACCGGGGTGGCTTAGTTAGTTGAGTGCCCAATTTCAGCTCAAGTCATGATCTCAGGCAGTTCCTGAGTTCTAGTCCCACATTGGGCTCAAGGCTGCCAGCCTGTTAGTACTGGCAAAGCCCACTTTGGATCCTCTGTCCCCCTCTCTCTGCTTGCACTTGCAAGCACTTGCACTCCCCCCCTCCCAAAAAAAACCTACTAGACCACAGAGAATAGGGTAAAACAGGGATGGAGATACCTGGGAATTGTAATTGAATGTGGTGAACATGAGGCCATTAGGGAAGCAGGTAGCAGGAGCAGAAGGTAATTGTTGGCCAAGGAGGAACAACAGCCCCATCACAGGGAATTTTTTGTTTCTCTGTTAAGCTGAATGACATATATTTTTATCCAATAGGCATATAGGATCCAGTGTCAGTTGCTGGTCAGACAATGCCATCACATTCTTTGTAAAACATTTTAAATGTCTGCATAATATCCCATTATAGACAAGCTAAATTTTTCTATCCATTTTGGCTAATGTTGGCATTTCCTTTTTTCTTAACTGATTTTTCATTATTATATTGTAGTGATGCTCCATTTATCCTCATCAAGGGAAATGATTGGAGCAAAGGATCTAAGAATTTGGGTGGCTCTTGATTTATATTTTTAAATGACATTCTAGCAAGGCTATCTCAATTTATGCTTTCTTAGCAGTATGAATCGAAGTGTGGGCTTTACTTACCAAATCATGCCTCTGTACCCTCATCTCTCAAATTGGATTGTACCATTTAAAAAAAACTTTTTTTATTTGATATCACAAATGAGGTTAAACCTTATTTCCATACATCTTAGTCACTGAAAACTGATTCAGCTTTTCAGTTTTGTGTGTGTATATGAGTGTGAGGACAGTGGATAGGTGACATTTTCATTGTAGAAAATGGTGTTGAGAAAGGCCTTTTGGGTTCATCTCTGAAACAAAACTGTGCTGGGGAGTCATCTTTGGTGATCATACATACAAGACGGGTTCTGGCCCCACCTGTTGAGTCCTCAAAGAAGCTATTTCTTTCCAGTGCCTGGGCTGCTGGCTACGAGATGCCCTCATTTACTCTACCCAGTAGATTTTAAGGACAAAAGTCATGGAGCAAGCAGACCTTGAGATGGGAGATGAAATTCTTAAAGGGATAACCTAGGTTCAAAGTGGGCTATGCCTTGGAGATGTGCCTTTGGCTTCAGAGAAGTGCCAGCCATAAGAGGAAGTCACAGTGAAAGAGACTAGAGCCCAATGTTAAGAGTGTGCACTATGAGGGGTGTCTGGACAGCTCAGTTGGTTAAGCATCCTACTTCAGCTCAGGAGATGATCTCACAATTTGTGAGTTGGAGCCCCGCATCAGACGCTCCACCGACAGTGCAGAGCCTGCTTGGGATTCCCTCTCTCCCCCTCTCTCTCTGTCCCTCCCCCGCTCATTCTTTTTCTCTCTTTCAAATAAATGTTAAAAATTTTTAAAAAAAGAGTATGCACTATGACTCATGTCAATCCTGCCAAGTCCATGGAATTTGCTGTGAATCTTATCTAACCTGCAGTTAAGCAGCATAAATGGTGTAGCAGTTTTTAGGATGCCCCCCCGAGCTCCCCTATTTAATGGATTCAAGCCCTACTTCTTCCCACTTACTGGTTCATGAACCTCTCTTTGCCTCAGCCTCCTCCTCTTTCAAGTGGAGATTATAGTTCTTACTTTATAGGCCTAATGTGAGAACTATATGAATTAATAGCTGCAAAGTGTTTAAATTACCATACTATATATACTCCATACTATAAACGGGTCTGCTTTTATTACCTATTTTAAAATAACATTTAGATTTATCATCTCTTTTGAGTTAATTTTGGTATATGGTATCAAATATGGGTCAAAATAATTTGTTTCAATGTACATATCCAATTTTCTTAACATCTTTGAGAAAAATTGATTTATACATATATATATGGTTTTATTTTTGGACTCTATTCTGTTCAATGTCTTTATGTCATTGTAGCTTGATTACTGTAGTTTTAGAGTGCATCTTGAAATCAGGTAGCATAAATCCTCCAACTTTTTTTTTCAAAATTGCCTTAAATATTCTAGGGCCTTTGGGTGACCATGTCAATTTTACATCAGTTCATAAACTTGTATTTTAAAACTTGCTGGGATTTTGATTGATATTAAATTGAATCTATAAATCCATTTTGACAAAACTGACATCTTAATGATACAAAAGCCTCCAAACCATGAACATGGTATATCTCTTCATTTATTTAGATAAAAAATCTTTAAATTTCATCCTATTTTCAGTATACACGTTTTATTAATTTACATTTTGGTAAAGTTATCCCTAAATGCTTCACATGCCTTATACTATGGCGTAGGGTATTATTTTTTTTAATTTCAGTGCCTGATTGCTCTTTGATAGTATACAGAAATACAGTTGATGGTATATTGACCTTAAAGCTTGTGACCTTGATAAACTCATTCTAATAGCTTTTTGATAGACTTTTGGAATTTTATATATACATTATCATGCTTTCTGTGAATAAAGAAGTTGTTCTTCTTTTCTACCCTGCATGCGTTCTATTTCTTTTTCTTATTTTATTCTCCCAGATAGCATCTCATAAAATGTTAAATAGAAGTGGTGAAAGTAGATAGACATCCTTGTCTTGTCCTAATATAAAGGAGAAAGCATTCAATATTTAAGTATTAAGATGCTGTTAACCGTAGGGGTTTTTTGTAGCGTTCTTTTATCAGGAAGATAAATCTTTCTGTAGATCTGCTGCAGATTCCTTTTACCAGGTCAAGGAAGTTTCCTTTTATTTCTAGTTTACCGATTTTTTTTTTAAATCATGAATTAATATTGAATATTTTCAAGTGTGTTTTCTGCATCTTTTTAGATGAGCATACATATTTTTTCTTTTGGTTTGCTGATACAGTAAATTACATTCATTGATCATTAAATGTTGAACCAAACTTGTTATGCCTTTATACTCCTTGTTGTTCCTAACACGTTATCCTTTTTACAAATTGCTGGATTTGATTTACTGCAAATAATTTTATTTTCTACAAAGCATTTATTACAGAGAATTCTTGCATATTCGTTGACCAGGGATTTTAGCACATGGTTTTCTCACAATGTCTTTGTTGGGTTTTGATAAAAGGTATATACTGATAGCATGTAAAAGGAATTGGGATATGTCCTCTTCATTTCTATTTGCTGGAAAAGTATGTGTATGATTGGTATTAATTTTCCCTTAAATGTTTGAGAGAATTAATCAATGAAGTCATCTGGACCTGGAGGTTCCTTTGTAGGAACTTCAATTTATTTCATAGATTAATAGACCTATTCATGTTATGTATTTCTTCTTCAGTGACCTTTAATAGTTTATATCTTCAAAGGAATTTATCCATTTCATCTAAATTGTTGAATGCATTGGCAAATAGTCATTCATAATATTTTTTAGTATCCTTCTAATGTATGTGAGATCTGTTGTGTTGTATTCTCTTTCATTTCTAAAATTGAGAATTTGTATCTTCTGTTTTTATTTTGGCTACAGGTTTATCAATTTTATTGATCTTAAGAACAGAGTTTTTTGTTCTATTGGTTGTCTCTATTATTTTTTATTTCACTAATTTCTGCTCATTATGTCCTTCTTTGGGCATAATTTTCCTAGTTTCTTGAAGGAGAAATTTTATTTGAGACCTTTCTTCTTTTCCAATTTTTAAGTTTATTTATTTTGAGAGAATGAAAGAGAGAGAGAGGTAAAGGCAGACAAGAAGGAGAGAGAGAATCCCAGCAGCCTCCACACTGTTAGTGCAGAGCCTGATGCAGGGCTTGAACTCAAGAACCGTGAGTTCATAACCTGAGTTGTAACCAACTGAGCCGCTCATGTTCCCCAAGACCTTTCTTCTTTTCTAATGCCAGAGTTTAATGCTACAAATGTTTCTGCAATTACTGCATTAACTACATCCCACAAATATTGGTATGTTGCATTTTCAGTTTTGTTCAGTCTAAAACATTTTCTAGTTTTTCTTGTGAGTTCTTCTTTGATGCATGAGTTATTTACAAGTGTGTTGTTTAATTTCCAAATATTTGGGTCCATTCTCAAAGACTCAGAAGACACTTCTGCATACCTCTGAAGGCACAAATTCTAGCCTCCTTGGTCTCTCTGCACACTCTGCTGGATTCTCTTCGGGCATGAACTGCTTGCTCTGTGGTCTGGAAACCACCTCCAGAGTATCAACTGGGGAAATCACAGGACTTGGTTCATTTATCACTCCTCTTAAGGACCAAAGGTCTGCTCTGCTTATTATCTAATGTCTGAAAACTGTTATTCCCTTTGGTCTGGTTTTATGGTTCTTTAAGAGATTAAATCTAGGCCCTGTTATTCTATCATGCACAGATTCAGAGTTGAGAACTTTAGTGTTCATAATCTTTAAAAAAAAAAAGGGGAATAAAAATTGCTGCCTCTGTTTTACCACCCCAACTGAGCCTGTTTTAGAATTTGTTCAAAATACAATGCCACCACTTTTCTAGACAGGACTGTCCTTTCTTTTGGTCACAACCAACTGAAAATGTTTGGCGACTAAGGCAGAGCTCTGTTGATGGACTTCACCCTCCTTGATTCTGTCAAGGACAAGGTCCAATCTGTGAATATTACCTGCCCTGGTGGCTCCAGCTCTCACTGAATGTAAATTGTCAATGATCCAATCACTGTAAACTCTAGAATTGGTATTGCTTGCTCAGTGATGGTGTGCATGTGGGTCTGAAAATGGAAGAGACCTTTCTCCTTTTCTATTTTTTTAGGAGTGTGCTAACCACTACTCTCCTCTGTAAGAAGAGATCCAGAGCTCATGGAGAAAGGTACTGAAAATTGCTGTAGCATTTTTCACAGCTCTCACCATATGCCAGGGTTTGATTTAGTTCAGAACAATACTATTCAACTAATTTAACACAAATTAACATAAGAATTGATAAATACCTTCATTTACCCCATTCAGTAGCCCTAAAAATAATTGTTTGTGGGTTGTCTAAGTCCCAGTCTTAATTCAATACACTTAAGAACCTCAAGGTTTCTTCATTATTGAATTGCTTTATCAGTAAGAGATTTGGCATCATGTTTTACAGTGGCTGTATCTGCATTGCAAATAGCACTATTGATTTACTTAAACTCATACAATTCTTTTAAAAATGCCCAGTCTTTCCCCCTCTGCCGTAATGATAACTGGGATCTTTTAGGGTAAATGAAATGTCTTTTTGAATGCTATGATGACCTGGATTCAAGGGGAGGGGGGCAGCAAGCTTAGCTAATAAAATTACATCCACTGAGGGCCACTTTGCTACATTGGGAAGGGATGCTGCCCATATATACTCCAACCCAGGATGGGGTAGAGGAAACCAATTAACGCCTCGTTTGTTCCAAATATGTCGTGTATGGGGTACTGTTTTCCACAAGAGGAAGTAAACCCTATTTCAGTCAGGTTCTTGCACATCTGGCAGGGTGATATGAGGTCTTCCAACGCTGAACAATGGGAGCAACTGAGAAGCAGGGTGATTAAGGAAACCATTCGAGGAAAAGAAATATCAACTGGAGTCCTGTTTAGATATTTGGTTCCTAAGTCCATATGTTTAACGCTGCTTTAAGGTTGGTGTTTGTATTTCTCCCCTTTATAGCTTGCCTCCTGGATAATTAATCTACACTTTGCCTTTTCCACTCCCCATCGCCATGTGATGAGATGGGCCATATTAGTTAAAACCTTTTTTCTTGTTTTCTTCCTAAGTTTTAACAAAGAACAAACAAGGGCTTTCACTGAAGGTGAACTGCCAATAATCCCAACCACTTAAAAAAATTTTTTTTTCCCTTCAGGGTGCTTGGTGGCTCAGTTGGTTAAGCATCTGACTCTTGATTCTGGCTCAGATCATGATCTCATGGTTGAGATCAAGCCCCATGTCAGACTCTGGGCTGACAGCATGGAGCCTGCTTTGGATTCTCTCTCTCCCTCTCTCTGCCCCTCCTCCACTCGTGCTCTCCCTCCCTCTCAAAATAAATAAACATTTTTAAAAATCTTGTCCTGGGGCACCTGGGTGGCTCAGTCGGTTGAGCGCCCGTCCGACTATTGATTTCGGCTCAGGTCATGATCTCACGGTCTGTGGGTTTGAGCCCCCACATTGACCACAGAGCCTGCTTGGAATTCTCAGTCTCCCTCTCTCTCTGCCCCTCCTCCATTTGCTCTCTATCACTCTCTCTCAAAATAAATAAACATTTTTTAAAAATCTTGTCCCTTCAGTGATAAATATGGCTAAACACACCCGGGCCCATTTATTGATGGTATCTTTCTGTGTTCTTACCCAGTCCTTAGGCCTGTCCACCAGAGAGGCAAGTTATAAAAAGGCCAACTCCTAGCGTCAGCGATAGGCCTGAGCTGGAGTTTTGGATGCCCCTTTCAGTGTGAGATGAAACATCTTCCAGGTCATCAGTCTAGTGAAGGCTCTGTCTCCTGTGCGGACCTACATTAAGCCAATTTTGTCGTTTGTCAAGAACGTTGATGCTGAACACCATAAGCCCGCAGACCGTACTGACATAAAGTGGCTTTTGTGAAGACTGTTCTAGGTCAATCTGACCCTATCATGGACTGAATGTTTATGTCCCCCGACCCACTCACTCAGATTCATATGCTGAAATTTTAACCCCCCAATGTGATGGTATTAGGAGTTGGGGGCCTTTGGGAGGTGATTGGTTCAGGAGGGTGAATTCTCCAAGAATGAGATTAGTGCCCTTATATAAGAGATTCCAGACATCTTTTGTCCTGCCACGTGAGGATGTAGTGAGCAAATGGCTGCCTATGAACCAAGAAGTGAGTCCTCACCAGACGTGGACTCTGCTGGCGGCCTGCTCTTGTTCGCTGTGTAAGCCATCCAGTCTACGGTGTTTGTGTTACAGCAGCCTGAACAATGACCGTGCCTTGCGTAGGCACTCCCGGTCCCGCATCTCACAGTGGATCCAGGGACCCATATAGACCTAGCTTGGTCCAGCTGTTCACGTTTAACGGTTTCTCAGTGCTCACGGTGTTCCTGCCTGGCTGGTAGGAGTCCCACTTGGGTTCCTGGCCCCTACGACCTCTGTAACCCCACCAGTGGCTCTGAGCGTGTTTTTACCTAGTATCCAAAATACATTACAAGCTCCTTTCTATTTTCTTGCCTCAGGATAAGCTGCCCACCAATGAGTCCGGGTTCTACATCGCCGCTGCATAACTGATGGTTCTCCAGGATGACGCGGCAACGCCACAGTGCTGCTGATGCCAGTTTAACTCCTTTGACCTAGTCTCCATCTCCTAAACATTTTTTATTCTAATTCAGTGTTTTCTGACTAATTTGAATGTCTCATGAATGCAAGTCCCCATTTTTAGTTTCATTTAAAGCCAGAAACTTTAGTTTTCCTTTTATTAAAAAAAATACAACTGGACTTGATCCAGGGATAACAGAGGAGCATACCCCCTAAACAGGAGTCCTCCCATCTTCCCATGCGGACAGAGACGCCATAATTGGGACACTCATACACAGGTAGGAGCTGCACCAAATGGGGATGCTGTGGTGACTGGGCGTCCAATTTCTTGGGAACACATCTTGGAACTGGCTATACCGTATACAGGTCTAGATGATACATGCTATCAGCAACATCTAACATCTAATCCACCAGATTATGAAAAGAGATTTCAACTCCCTCTATCCCAGTGCAACATAAGTACTAAAGCCGGGAGTATACCTAATATCAATGGTGGGATCCCTATACAATTAACAAAGAATAGTAATATCAAAGAGTACGAATAAACGGCTTTGGTATTTCACCAGAAAAATACCCTTTGGCTTTTCTACAGGTTTGTTTCTTTTTTAATCTAATCCCCATTACTAAAATTTCAACACATTCCCCTTATGATCACATTTACATATTATTATTTTACATTGTATGGTGACCAGTGGTGACTATACTTTTCATGGTAAGCATTGCATAATGTATATAATTGTTTAATCAGCATGTGCTACACGTGAAACTACTGTAACACTGTACGTTAATTGTTATACTTCAATTTTAAAAAATATCAATTTACATTACTGGCATGTCCTTAAAGTTTTTAAAAAGTACAGAAAAACCAAGAACTTATACCCATAGAAAGTTTCAGCCAGACGCAAAATGTTCCATAGGAAAAGTGCGGTCCTTGTCTATTCAGAAAGCAAGTAATGGTGGAGAAAAATGTGGACAAACCAAATATAGAACAAGAGTAAGGGCTTTTATGGTCAGAAGATTCACCAACCTGTCCCATCTGTCGTGGACCAAAGGCACAGATAACAATCCAGACCTGAACAAATAGTTGTAGAACCCAGACAAGAAAAAGGAACACTATCCAAGGAAATGTCTAAGTTTCAAGAAGCTGACCCAATATCTATATTCAAGGAATCCTCCCTGAAGAAGAGAGGAAATGATCATGAAGACTGTCATGACCTCAGAATGAACACTCAATAGAACATAAAAGATGTTAAAGAAACCAGACAGGTGATATTAGTACAGAAAGGTTTATCAATCACTAATCTATTTCTACCTAAAGACCACCCTCAATGAATCACAAATAATTACCACAGTGGCCAAAAGACAGAAAATCCAACGTTACTGGTCCAACACAAAGACCCACTTGGCAAAGGCCAAAACTGATATTTTAAAATGTAACAATACTATTTTTACTGCAAAGTCTATAAAATTCACTGATTTAGTTACACCTCAAATTAACCTGAAGGATTAAACTATCCTACATAGGAAAACTGCCTATGTCACCACTCGTTTCTCGTTTTACAAAAGCAGTTTTAGAGAGCTTTTGCGTATCTACTGGCAGCAACCAAAGTTACTTAATTTTAGCTTGGTTTTATAAACTCTCTCCTTTTATCATGCCCAGCATCTGAACTCCCCTCCCCTTCTTTTTACATGACAAACTTTTCAGTGGAAAACGAACATCACCTAGATATCTCAGACTTGGAAGTGGACATGATGTGAAGGTCTAGGTTATCCCTATATGGGGAAGAGAGTGAACATGTTTTTGATTTTGAGAGAGAGAGAGGTGTATTATGTTACATGAGAGTCCATATATACATATTTAAGTCAAAGTATAGAAAGTGAAGAAAATGTTACCTTACAGGCTACATAGAAGAGAGGGCAAACTTTCCCTGCTACTTAGCAAATAAAATTCTATGAATGACATATTGTCTACTTAGTTCATATGAGTGGAATGTCAAGCCCACCTACCATGACAGACTCTCCAGGAAACACGAGAGCTAGTGACCTTAACTTTTCAACCCACCACAGAGCTCAGATGCAGCCACAGCTTAGAATCCACCAGACCAAGGCATTGGCCTCAGATTTGGAATCAGAATAAATCAGGGTCATTATATTAAGACAATTACTATATTTTAAGGAACTTTGGGAACATTAAGGAAATCTCCAAGGCTCTGCAGCATCATTCTGGCAATCATTTTGTGTAGAAAGCCCTGAACATAATCTCACTGCTTCTTGCCAATTCTTAGACCCACATAATATCCTTTCAGTACGCTCCTTTTTCTGAATCAATTGGCTATAGTTAGCTCATGTGCTTCCCAGCTAAGAATCCAGGCTGCCATAATTTGTAAAAACTAATGCGCTACTTACTGATATGATCCACTGAGTCTTCAACAGTGAAACAGTCCATGTACAACCTCCATCAACGAAATGGAAAAATGCTAATTTTTCCAGAGAAAGCTCTAAAGAGGGATAGGTAGGGTTAGCTGGTCAAGTATGTTAAATAAGACATGCAGAAGAGACAATATTGATGGAGTGCAAAATCCAGGTGAAACTTAAAAACACAAAAATGTGTATTTGAAAATGGTATTTAAAAATCTGGATTCCCCTCTCCTGGATGAAATCTCTCAAAAACCATCAATAAAACACATTTATCTTTTCAAGCCTAGGAGTAAGCTGAAACATCAAACTACAACATGAGACGAGAAACAAAACAAGACTGAGGAGGAGTGAGGAAGGACACGTCATTGGAGTTAACACTGCTACATGGTGTATTTGAAACTTGTTAGCGTATCAGTCTTAAGAGTTCTCATCAAGCACTGGGTGTTACAAGGAAACCAATTTGACAATAAACTATTATAAAAAAAAGAGTTCTCATCAGTGGGGGGGGAGGGGACAAGATTTTGCGCCTAAATGATGTTAACTGTGATAATCATTTGATATATGTATATCAAGTCATGCTGTATTCCTTAAACTTACACAGTGCTGTGTGTCAATTATATCGCAGTAACACTGGGAAAAAGTGAAAACCTGATTCTGGGAGAGTACTTCCTAAAATCCAGGTAGTTTAAAACATTTTGGTCACTTTTCACATATTTCTCATTTTACTGGAGCATGGTAAAAGATACTTGGCTTGTAAAAATCTCTATAAATTCTTCTGTGGCAAAGTACAGCTTCATCTTTGTGAATTTTACAGCCAAAAATTTATGCAAGGGACATTCGTCATTATATATATATGAATGCCATACATAAACCATTAAAATCAAGCTATGGATTCCCTTTTAACCTGTGGTTTTAGGTTCAGAAGTTTAATTACATATTTTTGGCCTGTTGTCACATGCAGTTAATTTCTTTTGGGTTGACTGCCTTTCAAGTAAAAGAATACCTTTCCTCCAAAGAAAATTATCGAGGAAATGATATAAATTAACACTTTTATTTATTAATTGAATCTATCTTACTTCAGTATATGTGGCAACTATAAATCACAACCCAGGAATTGATATAATCTTATGACTTAGTGCACACAGATGACTCACATGTTCAAACTGGCCAGAAACACACCCTCTCTCTTTCTCTCTCTCTCTCTCTCTCTCTTTCACTCGCTCCAGAATTTTTGCAGTTTTAAAAATTTCACACTTTCAATGAAATATTTTCAATGTTTACTGAGCACATTACTTCGCAATAAATCACTTTCCAAACTTGAAATATCCAGAGCCCTCATTCTTAGACCTGTTGGCTTTATACTTATTTGTACAATCACAGCTTCTTGACTTCAAAGGAAGATTCAAGATGCCCAATGGAAGCCAGCCTTGGGGCACCTCGCCTGGCTGGCTCAATTGGTAGAGCCTAATACTCTTGATCTCAGGGTCGAGTTTGAGCCTCACGTTGGGTGTAAAAATTACTTCAAATATGTGTATATTTCTTTTAAAAAAAGAAAATTATCCTAGCACAGGCATTCGTTTCATCTATTATTTGGGGAGAAAGAAGCCTATTCAGCTCGTTGCTAAATTAGGGCATTTCACAATCTTATGTTCTCCCCAAAAGGCAATGGATGGAGAACTCCTGCTCTTCCTCTCTCTGTGCATTCACTGACTGCAGATCTTTCAGGGTGTGCTCAAAGTCAGTTTTCCAGCCATCAACAACCATTTCCCCCAGAACTTCGGTCACTGCCATGTGTGCTGTACTCTGGCTTAATCTTCACAGGGATGGCTCTACTTAGGATCATCTTATGGGGACAGAATTTTATTAAGGGCAACCACTATCAGATGTCACTTCCAGTTTCTCTTTTTTCCTCCAGGGAATTCACCTCTATCTCTGGCCTCCCATTTCAACTCTCAGCTTACTTTTTTTTTTTTTTGTTTAGTGTTTATTTATTTATTGAGGGATAGAACAAGCAGGGGAGGGACCAAGTGGGAGAGAGAACCTCAAGCAGGCACAATGCTCAGCACGGAGCCCATTGTGGGGCTTGAGCTCACAACTGTGAGATCATGACCTGACCAAAGTCAAGAAATGCTTAACTGAACACTCAGGTGCCCATTTCAGCTTATTTTATTAATTCTGGGGCCAGAGGTGTCACGTCCATGATAACCCACAGAATTAGAATTCATGATTTAGGGGCAAAGGCCAGAGAGACAGGTGTAGCACATCTTAAAATCCAACCAATAGCTACAAATCTTGCCTAAAATCCTTCTTGCAAGCTTAATTTAGGTGATAAGCACTTAGCTATCACAGTGCCCTGTCACTCAGAAGACTCTAACATTAGGGAAGAGGAAAAAAGACAAGACTGCATAGGAGGTGGGGTAGAACCCTTAAAACAGAGCTCCTTTATACTGCTTTGGAAATATTTTCCAAAACGCCTTTTGTACAGCCTGTGTATTCTCAATCCCTCATACAGAACCCCTTCCGGACTAAATTTCCAGTTCCCCATTCTCAGGGAAATATTTAATTTTCAATGAGGAAAATCCCTGCGAATCTGAATCCTAAGGAGTGACCTGCTCAGGCTAATCCAGATGGCAACCTCAGAATACTGTGGGATCTCTATTTAGCCACCTTGTCTTTCCTAAATGGTCAAAGATGGAAATCGTTGGTTTACTTTCTGTTTTTGGTCTTTACTCCTCTTATTACTCACTACAGTGAAACAGCACACATTCCAAAAAAGAAAACCAGACATAAACCTAAAAACCAGAGACACCCAGAGTCCCTTTCAATTTTGAGCCATACACAAATATCAGAATGATTCTAGAAATTAATGTTTGATTCTCTTGGCCTGCATTTTTTTCACTTCATATCATAGCCATTTTCCTAATTTTTAATGATATCTTCATATATAACACAAAGTGCTGCATAAAATAGGTTACAAAATATCTACTGGGGAAATCATGTCATAATATGATACCGAAATACCGTTTTTGGCCAAGGTTCTCATGTTATAGCAGTTTCCCATTCTGCTTAACACGCCCACCAGTGTATGCTTTCTCATTTACAATTTATTGTTAAAGAGCAATGCCTCACTCACAATCACTCCATAGCAAGTGGCCATTTAATGGTAATTCTCTGATTCAAGTTGGAGTGGTTTCTGCAAAAAAAAGTGCCAATATTTGTTACTTATGGGGCAATATGTCATAAAAGCCAGCTTGATTTTTAAATATGGAATTGCTAAGTAAAATATATGATTCATTGTTCTTTCTTCTCTAGAATGCATTTCAAGACACACAACAGAAGGCTGACTGAAAGCTAAGAAAGAAGGAAAGAAGGAAGAAAGGAGAAAGAAAGAAAGAAAGAAAGAAAGAAAGAAAGAAAGAAAGAAAGAAAGAAAGAAAGAAAGAAAGAAAGAAAAGAGAAAGGAGGGAAAGAGAAAGAGGAAAAAAATAAATGCAAGAAAAAGGAAAAGGAAAGAAAGAAGAAATATACTCTGGCTGAAAGATTTCCAATCTAGTTACATTCATAGGGTTTCTCCTCAGTATGAGTTGCCTGATGCCTAATAAGTTTAGAACTATTAATGAAAGCTTTCCCACACTGATTACACGTAAAGGGCTTTTCTCCAGTATGAGTTCTTTGATGTACAATGAGTCGAGCACTCAAGCTGAACGTTTTCCCACATTGATTACATTCATAGGGTTTCTCCCCAGTATGAGTTCTTTGATGTTGAGTAAGGCATGAACTCTGCCTGAAGGACTTCCCACACTGATTGCACTCATAGGGCTTTTCTCCAGTATGAGTTCTCTGATGCACAACAAGAACGTAACTCTGGCTAAAAGACTTCCCACACTGATTACATTCGTAAGGCTTTTCTCCAGTATGAGTTCTCTGATGCATGACGAGGTGAGAACTGCGGTTGAAAGATTTCCCACACTCACTACATTCATAGGGTTTCTCTCCAGTATGAGTTCTCTGATGTGCAACAAGCTGAGAGCTCCAGCTGAAGGACTTCCCACACTGATTACATTCAAAGGGCTTTTCTCCTGTGTGAGTTCTCTGATGGGCAACAAGTTTGTAACTCTGACTAAAGGACTTTCCACATTGATTGCATTCATAGGGTTTCTCGCCAGTATGAATTCTTTGATGTGCAATAAGTTTATAGCTCTGGATAAATGATTTCCCACACTGGCTGCATTCGTAGGGCTTCTCTCCAGTGTGAGTTCTTTGATGGGCAATGAGTTTGTAGCTCTGCCTGAAGGACTTCCCACAGTGACTGCATTCGTAAGGCTTCTCTCCAGTATGAGTTCTCTGATGCACAACAAGAACATAGCTCTGGCTAAAAGATTTCCCACACTGATTACATCTGTAAGGTTTCTCTCCAGTATGAGTTCTCTGGTGAGAAACAAGGTGAGAGCTCCGGCTGAAGGATTTCCCACACTCGTTACATTCATAAGGTTTCTCCCCTGTATGAGTTCTCTGATGTGCGACAAGATGAGAGCTCCAGCTGAAGGATTTCCCACATTGATTACATTCAAAGGGTTTCTCTTCTGAATGATTTCTCATGTTTTGAGCAATGGATGAACTCTGGGAGGTTTTGCTACAGTTATATTGGCTCTCTTCAACAGGGATTCTCTGTGGCTCATTATTGGATATACTGTGGTTCAAAACTTGCCCACATTCCTTAAAGTCAAAGGATTGTCCCCTGGCATGTATCTTCTTGTTTATATTTAAGGGCACATCATGACTAAAAGATTGAATACTGTCACTAAATCCATAGGATTTATCCTCTGTTTGAGTTCTTGTGAACTGAATGAGGTGAATGTTCTGGTGGGGGTTTCCACATTCATTATCCTCACAGAGTTTCTCACTGTCACTAATCATCTGATGACTGTTAATAATAGGACTATAGTGCAATTTTTTTACATGTGAGGCATGTTTATGAAAATGGTTTCTTATGGATATCATCTGGGGTGAAAGGGGACTGGGATTCAGACCACTCTTCTCAAGTTCATCGCTTTTACAGACTCTCTCGTAAGTAATAGCTTTCCTGTGAGTAAATCCCATTTCCTTCAGAAGTCTCTCTTGTTTTTCCTGTTGCCTCTCCAACTGGTCCTCACAATAACGAACTTCTTCACACGAAGATAGCCAAGGGTCGTCTCTCGTCAATCTTTCTAACTTCACTCCATGGAATGGTTCATCATCAAACATGTTCTGCTTTGAGGTTGATTCTCTTCTTCCAAGTGCAGTTGCCAAGTCTAGAAGAGAGCAAAATAAAACATCCTAGCCCAAAAATGTTAGAGTTGGAATATTGGAAACAAGCTGACAAGCGAGTATGTAAAATCTATGTGGGTTTGTTTTCAGCTATGGATCTATATAACCTGGCTTAAGAAAAGAGAAGTGGGGGTGGGGGGGGGGGGGGAATGAAGCAGTAAGCAGAGAACTACTATAGCCCAACAGTATAATAGATATTAAAATAAAACTATTGGGGTACCTGGGTGGCTCGGTCAGTTAATGGTCCGACTTCAGCTCAGGTCATGATTGCACAGTTCATGAGGTTGAGCCCTGCATCAGGCTCAGTATGGACAGTTTGGAGTCTGCTTTGGATTCTATGTCTCCTTCTCTCTCTGCCCCTCCCCTGCCTGTACTCTCTCTCTCAAAAATAAACATTAAAAAGAACCCTATTTAATCCCAGTGTTGCTGAATAAAAAAGAATTTAAATGCCAAATATCTCCATCTTCCAAAGTGAGATCACCCGTATAGAACCTACAGAGTAACAAACAATTGTGCAAATCTTAGCAAGAAGCAGAGGGTCCTTTCTACCCTCTTCAGTGCTAGGCACATGCTCACTGAAATAGAGAATAGTATCTACACTTCCGGAGGCGTGAAACTTGCTAGTACAGTCTGTGTCAGAAGGACATGGGCCAGCTACTTTGTGAACAGAACGAGAGCACTGCTATCCCAGGTTCCCTAAATGCTTTAGAGGCGATTATTATGGTCTGATTGATTGCTATGATCCAAGAGAGAGAGAAGGGAGATCAGCACAGAAGCAGAAGGCCGTGTGGTTACGAGGTCAAGCAACAGAGAGAACCCTGGAGAAAGTGGCAAAGTATACAGTCTAACAGGAGCGGGAAACGGAGAAACATGCAGCACATCCAATGGGAATGTTCGAAGCAAATCTTCAGTATTTGTAATGACGCCTGTCTGTTTCTCACCTGGATATGTACGTTAGGAAATGTTTACACTCACCTCTCCGCTCCCATGAGGAGACTGCGTCTGGTTGCAAAGCAGACAGGGAACAATAGAGGATTTGGGTGTTTGGGGCTGGGGACAAAAGAAAACCACTGCAGAATGTGGTCCCAGTCTTTGGCCTTTAGGAACCATGAAGGCTGCACAAGCTCAAACCCGAGGAGTAGACCTTTGCGACCCTGCGTATTAAAGTTGAATCTTCGCTGAGGAATAAACAGCACAAAACACAGTCTGTGTGTGGTCACAATCATTCTGGCCTCTGAACTCCCAGTTCTTAATCAATGGGGATCATTTCAATACACAAACATCATTAAAGGGCACTGTATTCTTACCCCAAGGGACCAGGTCCCTGTGGTTTTCTAGGATCACATCTCTGTCCAGGGACGTCTGAACAGGGTTCAAAGTGTCTTCATCCTTCTGAGTGAAGTCCACAGTCACGATTTTGAAGTTCACTCCTTCCTAAAACACACACATTCCTGCTCAGGGCGGCATCATTTCCTTCCAATGTTCATAAAGCAGGGAAAGTCTGACAAATGGCAGAAGGAGAACCTGATGGCCTGGAGACTGTCCTGAGATTGCCAGTGTCCAAAGGGCACTAGTCAAGGTGCCCAGGTGCCTTTTAGGTGAAACCCCTTTGGGTTTTCGATGCCGGATCTGCTGATACAACCCCAAAGAGGAATGCCAGATAAAAACAGGTATAAGTTGTTTTCTCTTTTGTTCACCTTGAGCAAAATGCTTATTCTGATTTTTGCACTGGTGAATACAAAATTCCCACTTAGGAATCCTCTCCAAATTCTCAAGATGCTAACAAAACAGGGTCAGCATACTTTTTCTGTCCGAGGTCAGAGAGTAAACATTTTAGGCTTTGCAACCCCTAGCGTCTCTATCACAACTACTCAGTCCTCCTGCAGCAAGGAATCAGGCAAAAAATATATATAAACAAACAGTTGCGATTATATTATAATAAAAGTTTATTTACAAAAGCAGGCAGTGGCCAGATTTGGAAAAGAGATAAGGTTTTCTCATCTATTAAGAGCACAGATCTTAATTTTAAAATTATGTATCTAAAAAGATGTATCTAATCTGACCATCTGCCTTTTAAGTTGAGTTTGTCCCATTTCATTTTTTTTTGTAAGTTTATTTGTTTATTTTTAGGGGGAGGGGCAGAGAGAGAAGGACAGAGAGAATCTCAAGCCAGCTCTGCACCGTCAGCACAGAGCCTGACATGGGGCTTGATCCCATGACCCTGGGATCATGACCTGTGCCACAATCAAGAGTCAGACCCTTAACCAACTGAGCCACCCACATGCCCCATCCCATTTCTATTTCTTAGGCTGAATCATACCCAACTCATTGGGTTGCTCCATAAATTAACTGTGATGATATATGAAAAGCTATTAGCAGTTTACTGAACAAAAAGACAAAGGCTAGAAAGTTATTAAGGCTATTAGGTTTGAGAACTCTAAAAAAATTAAGTGACAGTTAATGTGACTTCTACCCTGATTCTCAGTCTTCCGATGACAGTACTATTTTGTCCACATTCAGAGCTGCACCATAAAGCCTTTAACAGACAGACACGCTGTCATTACTGTGTAGTGGGGGGTCTCTTGGACTGCCTCCTCTAAGCAAGAAAGGACCTGTTTCCAAGACTACTGGGCAGGAATTCTGATCCAGTAAAACGCGGAGGGTCATCCGTATTTAACCAAAGGCAGCAAAAGGCCAGGAAAGTGAAACGTCACTCTCTGCTAAAGGACCTCTTAGGTCGATCTGGTATTTCTTACGTTGTGCTCATGAACAGGACACAAAGTCCTCGAAGCCCAATTAACTCCACCAGACATGTAGTTTTCTAAGTCGGGGCCCACACATGTCACCAAAGTCTCGGAGGTGTTCACAATTTAGCCAAAACAGCGTTTAGAAACATCACCTACATGCTGGCACCTGTGTCGAACATGGCTCTCTAGGGACGGGTTTTCAAGCTCCAATCCGTATTTCCTTTTAATAAACACTTACTTCCCCGCTTCACCTTCTCATTCAGATCCCTTTAATATGAAGCATATTCAAACGTCTAATAAATAATGCAGGATTAGATTAGCACCCCTACCCCAGCTTCAGCCCCGACCGAATGTTCCCAAGGTCCCATAGACTTCTATCATAAGACTCCCCACACTTTGCATTCATTTGCATACGGTCATCTTTGTCACTAGGCTGCGACCTGAGAAGCAGGGGCAAGGGACTGAGCATTTGTAACTGTAACTCCAGTGCTCAAGAGTTGGTGTAGTAGAGAAGATGTGCAATCCATACCTGGCAAATGATTTCAGTGAGTGAATCTGTAGTATCAAGACACTTCATAATCAATCAAAATAATCTGATTTTTGGCCCAAATTCTGGTTTAGGTTCTCTCTCTTACCTGAATCTCATGTGCCTGTCACACATCTGTTTGAACTTTTTAACTTTTATTTATTTTTGGGAGACAGATCATGAACCGGGGAGGGGCAGGGAGAGGAGGAGGCACAGAATCCAAAGCAGGCTCCAGGCACTGAGCTGTCAGGACAGCCCAATGCTGGGCTCGAACTCACGAACTGTGAGATCGTGACCTGAGATGAAGTTGGACGCTCAACCAACTAAACCACACAGGCGCCCCTTATCACACACCAATTTGGGGGTTTTTTTGTTTTATTTTTGAGAGACAGAGAGAGAGCGCGCAAGCAGGGGAGGGTCAGAGAGAGAGGGAGACACAGAATCTGAAGCAGGCTCCAGGCTCTGAGCTAGCTGTCAGCACATAGCCCGACACGGGGCTACAACCCATCAACCATGAGATCATGACCTGAGCCAAAACCGGATGCTTAACCAACTGAGTCACCCAGGTGCCCCTTCACACACCTATTTGAAAAGCTCTTCAATGTGTGGAGACTGGCTTTGACCCCACTTATTCTGTCCTTCCTCTCACCCGTCCCAAACTTCCCACTCCTCAAAATTCCTTCCCAAGCCCTCTAACTGTGCCCCTGGGAACTCCACTTCTGTAATAATGAAATCCTACAGCTTCAACATCATTACCAAACATTCCCTTTACATCCCTGTATTAATGGAAACCTACATTTCCCCCCCAAAGATCCCTTCTCTGAAAGCCTCACAGGCTTGGATTAGCTCAGTATCAAAAGGGGGCAGTGCGTGTCCTGTCCGCTACAATGAAACTCATGCCATTTCCTTACTTCTTGGACCTTTGTCCTACCGACCCCTTGAACACCAACTCCCACCCGCTGAAGACTTACAATACCTAGGGCTTACCCTCTACTTCACAAACTTGTATGGTCTCAGCCTGCCCTGGCTCTAGCATCCCTGTGTAGAGTTCCCTGATAATCATATGAAACTAAGTGACATCAACAACGCATGCCCTGGGTGGCATCAGGCTGTGAACTCTTCTCTCAAGGTCCCCGTGAGAAAATACTAGTAGCAGCACCATTTTTTCAGATGGGGAGCACCGAGGGGAGAGAAATTCACACATATGCCTGAAGTCAGGGGCTGGGAGGCAGCTCAACTTTGCCTCACATGTGCTCTCAGGCGTCAGTGCTTAGTGCTGGCCCAACTCCCGGCCCTGAGGATTGCTCTTCGGCACCCCACTCTTAGGGAGAGCCCCCTGACCTTGAGATCCCCACAGCGGACTTCACCTCTCAAGTCAGACTGACAGAACTGCCCACCTCTGATTACAACTCTCTCCCTCACTCTCCTCGTTCTCTGACGGTTTGGGGCCCTTACTCGATTCAAATATCTACTATTAGTGTCTAATGCTTTACATTCTTCTCCTTCCCCGTCGGTGCCCCGTTTACCTTTTCCATCTTATTACGCAGTGTAGAGTCCATGGGTCATTCATTTTAATCTTTCTATTGGATGTATCCAAAAAAGCTTTCTTTTTTTAAAAATTTTCTATGTTTTTTTATTTATTATTGAGACAGAGAGAAACAGAGTGTGAGTGGGGGAGGGGCAGAGAGAGAGGGAGACACAGAATCTGAAGCAGGCTCCAGGCTCTGAGCTGTCAGCACAGAGCCCAACGCAGGCTCGAACCCACAAACCATGAGATCATGACCTGAGCCAAAGTCGGCTGCTTAACCCACTGAGCCACCCAGGCACCCCCACCAAAGGTCCTCTTTCAAACAGTGCCTTGCCTTATAGAGTTTCACTGAGTGTTCCTGACTGCAAAACCGAATCTGAATGTCAATGTATGACCTATGCAAAGAAGGTTCCAGAATGCCGCTGGGAAAGAGAACTCACAAAAGCAGCTGGATGGAACACCATTAATGGTCTCTGCCTCGTAATGATCCTTTCAGATGGACCAGCAACCCTGCTATTCCTCCTGGAGCTGCCTGTCTCTTATTATCCAAAATCACTGCCTTCATCCTCCTCCACTCACGTCAAGCACCTCTCCATCCCGACTGCCACCCTCATGCCCGACAGAGAACCACCATATTGCTCACAGAAAAATCCAAGCCCCGTTCTTCCTGCATGGGTCCTTCCTCCTCTGTAGAGCCACCATGTTCACAGAGGCCCTGAATGAATTTCTCTGGTGCTGATCCAGGACTCAGCTTGGTAGTTTTATCTCCTCCCTCTCCTGATTAACTTCTTTTTCGCCACTGAACCGTTTCCTGAAAGCACTTAAACAGAGTCAAATCTTTTTAAGACTTTCAAGAAAAAAAGGTGACGGATCAAACTGGACTCTTTCTGGTGGATCCAAAAATGGAGGGAGAAGGGTGCCTGGGTGGCTCAGTCGGTGAAGCATCCAACTTCGGCTCAGGTCATGATCTCACGGTTCGGGAGTTCGAGTCCTGTGTCAGGCTCTGCGCTGACAGCTCGAAGCCTGGAGCCTGTCTTCGGATTCTGTGTCTCCTTCTCTCTCTGATCCTTCCCTGCTCTGCCTCTCTCTCTCTCAAAAATAAATATTGAAAAAAATTTTAAACAATAAAAAATTAATAGTAATAAAAAATAAAACTCCTCTACCTCAAACTTGTAGCGATCACTCTTTTACATGGTAACTAACCAAGTTTTCATAAAAAATGTCCATCTGCATCTCCATTTCCTCCTTTTCTGCTCACCTCCCAGGTCACTTGAGCCTGGGCCCTGCCTCCCAGCAGCCATGCGCATGTCCACATTTCTCAGTGGAAAGAGGCCGACTCACCAGGGCTGGAGTGGCCAGTGACCCCTCATCTTCTTTCTCAACCTTGACGATAATCTCTTGAGGAAGGAGAGAGTCCTGAGAAAGAGACAGATGAGAAAAAAAGAAAATAACCAGGAGGCTGAGTCATCGCTCCAAACCCCCACTGTGGGTAGGCTAGAAGTTGACAAATGCCTGTCCCCACACAGTCCCCCATCCAAAGCTTCTGCTCCCTCCCATCGGTAAGCTCATCCGAGCCATGCGGAGAGGACAGGGGCGCAGCTGGAGGGGCGGTGAAGCACCAGACATGGGCATGAGGTCGTGGTGGATCTTCCAGCCCAGCCCAGCTAACAATGAGACGGGGCTGAGTGATTCCAGACACTGTGTGGGAGAGAAGAACTTTCGACCAGGTTGTCGGAATTCTTGGATCACGGAATTGTAAGCAAATACAAGAGACTATGGCATGACCGAAGAATCCTAAAGATCCCAAAATTAACTTCATAAAATGTTTAGCAACAAGTGGAACCAACAAAGGCACCATCAGTAAGAATCTATACTATTTTTTTAAGTTTTTTTAATGCTTATTTATTATTGAGAGATAGAGAATGAGTGTGGGACCGGCAGAGACACACGCACACGCACACACACACACACAGAATCCGAAGCAGGCCCCAGGCTCTGAGCTATCAGCACTGAGCCTGATGCGGAGCTTGAACTCACAAACTGCAAGACCATGACCTTAGCTGAAGTCAGACGCTCAACCGACTGAGCCACCCAGGCGCCCCAAGAATCTATACTATTAAGACTTGCTCTAGGGGTGGCTGGATGGCTCTGTCGGTTAAGCATCTGACTTTTGATCTCAGCTCAGGCCTTAATCTCAGGATAGTGAGTTCAAGCCCCACGTTAGGCTCTGTGCTTGGTGTGAAGCTGACTTAAAAAAAATTGGAGGAGGGGGTCGGGGGGCACATGGATGGACTTAACTCAGTCAGTTAAGCATCTGACTTCAGCTCAGGTAATGATCTTGTGGCCTGTGAGTTCGAAGCCCATGTTGGGCTCTGTGCTGACAGCTCAGAGCCTGGAGTTTGCTTCAGATTCTGTCTCTCCCTCTCTCTCTGCCCCTCCTCCACTCATACCCTGTCTTTCTCTGTCTCTCAAAAAATAAGCATTAAAAAAATTCTTTTAATTTACTAAAAGATATTCAGAGTTGAGCAGTGTGCTAACCGGTGCCCAAGATGGCCCCCAATGGACTTGACCTCCTGGAATCCACACCCTATGTGGTCCTTGCACACAGTACCAGGGAGGGTCTGTGGGACCAAGAGGTTACAGATGTGATGGCGTGTCACTTCTGAGATGAGACGGTAAGAGACACGCTGGCGTCCACCTTGGTTGTATGAAATGAAGCGCTCTCTCTCCGCCCGCTCTTTCTCAGATCCTCTGCTCCAGTGGAAACTTGTGCGCAGCCCTGCAGACAGGTCTGCGTAGGGGGGAGCTGAGGCCTCTTGTCAACAGCCACGTGGGTGAGTGAGTCAGCAAGGGGGGTCCTCCTACCCAGTCAAGCCTTCCAAAGAGATAAGCCTGGGCCCACAATTTGCCGCAACCTTGTCACAGACCCCGAGCACCAGAAACTTCCAATGAGCTGCTCCCAGATTCCTGACGCCAGAGGCTACGCACAGTAATACATGCTGGTTGTTCCAAGCTGCTGGGGTTTGGAGTATGACACCACAGACGACGAACACACAAAGGAAGAGGTTTTCGTTTCTCCCAGACACCCGTGGGATACACAAGGGGCTTGTTTCTGCCTGTGAGAAGTGGGTCATCTTTCTCCCCTAGTACCGCACACGGGGCCTTACACTGTTTGGGCAATCAAATAAATATGTGATGAAAGTAAAAATGATACTGAACAGATTGCTAGTTCGGTTGTACAATACAGAAGAAAAGAGAGAAAGGACCGTTAAGATGCTCAGAAAACTCCCGAAGTCACCAGCTTCAAGTAGAAAACCAAGGGTCACAATCAGAGCATGCTTTACCGGTAGTTTGGATAAAGTGTGAATGTACACTGATAAATTTAAACGCGTAACTCCCTCTAAAACTCTTGGCCGTGTGTACAGCTGACCCTTGAGCACAGGTCCATCAATATGCGAATTTTTAAAAATAAATACGGCACAGTACTGTAAGTGTACTTTTTCTTCCTTATGATTTTTTGGATAACATTTTCTTTAGTCTAGTCTATTTTGTTATAAGAATACAGTGCACATAATACATAGACAAAATATGCATTAGCTGTTGATGGTGTCATGCTTTTGATCAATACCAGGCCGGTTATGTTTTTTTTTTTTTAAGTTTTATTTATTTATTTTGAGAGAGAGAGAGAGAGAGACCTAAGCAGGCTCCGCACTATCAGTGTAGAGCCCAACAAGGGGCTTGATCTCTCGATCCAGGAGATCGTCAGCAGAGCCAAAATCAAGAGTCAGACACGTAACTGACTGAGCCATCCGGGCGCCCCAGTAGTTCAGTTTGGGGAAGTTCTGTGGCAGGTGGTGAACATCTGGGCACTAGAGGTGCATACTGGTGTCAGCATATCACTGCTCCCGGGCCCTCACAGGGGCAGAAATAGGAGCATGTGTGTGTATGTCTACACACACACACACACCCCCCCCCCCGAGGCACACGCACATCTCTACATACTTCTACACCCACACAAACTGAAACCCACACGTCACATCACCACCTGCGACGCCCACGATCACTCACGTTCACTCCAGTGTTCTCTCTTACCACACGTGACTGGGAGAACCTGGTTCCCATGAGCCTTAGTAGATTTACTCATCTGATCGCGGCCCCTGTGGGCGGCTAATCTCCCATTCCCACGGCCGCACAGATGCTCCTCGGTCCACCGTCCTTGGGCTCGGACTCTGCAGGCGGCCTCCTCTCATGGACTCATTCTCATGCCACTTGGACTTGGACTCCATGTAGATGCCCTTGACTTCCTGCCTGGGCTGATACCCCGGCATGGGCTCCCCTTGTGCACGGAGAACCTCCACCTGCTTAGGCTGTGACACGCCACCATGGGCTGTGCTCCCAACCCCAACATGGCGCACTTCTCACCCTGCCCCGGCTGCCGCCCTGTCCATGCTGGACCACCCTTTGCTGGACACCCTCACTGCACTCGAGCCATCTACACTGGGGCACCCCCTCAGTGGAGGCCCCTCTCATCTGTGCTGGGCCTGTCACCACAAACCAGATCCTCCTCCCTCGAGACGGACACTTACCTCACCCCACCTGGGCTCTGATTCTCCACCCTGTCTGGTCACGATGTCCCCCCACACACAGACAGGCCAATGTCCTTACCCCAATCAGGCTGTAACACCTCACAGAAGGGAGCCCTCCCTCCATGGCAGAGGTCCACCCAGCTCTGCCCCATCTACAGCCTTCAGGGTTGAATTGTTTAGGAAGAGGAGGCGGAATTCTAATTTAATACTTTTAAAGAAATTGTTTTTGAAGAACATTTGCTTTTGATTGTTGATTTCCTAACTAAAATTCGCTGTACAAAAGTAGAAAAAAAATAGGTAAGTAATGACTACATAAGGTCACTTGGAGGGTAACCTACATGTAATCTCTATTAACTAGTATATCTGTAACCTTCTAGCACATTTCCGATATACAAACTGTATCTTTTTTAAAAAACGATGATTATTTCGAAATGCTATTTACCTAACAGAGATCTCACACATCTTTGTATGTTGGGAAACGTGTATTATGACATCCGTGGCCACAGCATATTCCATTTCATGGCCTTACCATAGCTTAAACACTCCTCTTGCACGGCCCATTCTCACACATTCCTTCCAGTTTTTCATTTCCAAGCAAAACTGTGAGTTGCTGGCCAAAAGGGAATGAATCGGTACTCGAAAGGCCTTTGATACAAGATGCCCAACTCCTCCCGGAAAGAGTTAGCCAGCCTAAAATAGCAAGGAGGTGGGGGCGCCTGGGGGGGGTCAGTCGACGAAGCATCGGACTTCCGCTCAGGTCATGATCTCACTGTTATCGGTTCAAGCCCCCCATCGTGCTCTGTGCTGACAGCTCGGGGCCTGGAGCCTGCTTCGGATTCTGTGTCTCCCTCTCTCTCTGCCCCTCCCCCATTCACACACACTCTCTCTCTCTCTCTCTCAAAAATAAATTAAAAATTAAAAAAAAATTTTTATAGCGAGGAAATGCAGGGAGCCTCCAACAATGAGTGTATAAAGGTCAGGAGAGACCAAAAGCCCCCAAAACACTGCAGAGAGAACCAGGATGGGCTCTTGAGTCTAGAGGGTCGGGCTGTGGGGCTCCTAGAGGAAGGGAAGTTCCACTCACCAGCACACGGGTCTTCGAGGGTCCTGGGGGCTTCTCATCCCGCTTTTCCATGCTCTTCTCTGGGCGCAGGCAGGAGCCTGCCGGCCGGCGCTGCAATAGTGTAAGAGCCCTGAGCAGAGTCTCCTTGCATAGACCTCCCCCTGCCCCCCCACCATTAGTCTCTGCTTCCAGAATGCATTCCCCGTGCCTAGAGCGCCCCTAGAGGTTTCTGCCTGAAAAGCTGCCTATGCCTCTCCCAGGCCGAGACTCCAGCTCTGGTCCTTCCTCCGCTATCACAGGGACCTGTGAGTCCTGCCCCAACACATCCTTCTGCCCACCATCAAAGTCTGCCGCACGGATCCGTCCCTCCCTGCCCCACTGGGTTCTGGGATCCTCAAAAATGCCCAGCACATCGAGGACCACCTAGGGCGCACTCCCTCCCCCACGACGTGAATCTGCAGCCC
>PJEM01008147.1:56066-86342 GCA_004023845.1 Helogale parvula | reverse complement strand
AAAGATGGCATTTTTATGTTATGTTAAAGTGAGTTTGTGTATGTAAAGGACACAGCAAATGCTACATATATGAGTGGTGTTACTGGTACTTGGGTTAGGAAGACAGTATGTCCTTCAGTCATTAAATAGACCAGGGCTGGGGCACAGCGAGAACATGGCTGTCATGACTTGCACCATGCAGTGACTATTTTTATATCAGGAAAAAGATAAACCCCTGGCATCTACTGCGTCCAGTTTACTCATTAAATAATGTTTCCCTAATACCACCACTAGTGTTGTACTGTCTCGGGGAAGACAGTTGGTGGAAGAAGGTGGCAGAAAAATGGCTTCTCTTCCAGCAAAGTCCTGTGGGTGTCGGAACTTATTGTCTGTTTCTACCTTTTGTAACACAAATCACATCTTTCCTTGACTAAAAGAGACTCAGGTCTGAAGGCAAATAGTGTAGACAAAAGGGTGAGAGGTAAGAGTGTCTGTGTCCATGCCTGTGTACACGCGTGGACATGTTTGTATGCATGTGGTGGGTGGGGAGACCATTGGCAAGTGGGAGGGAAGTGCCTAGATTGTTACTTGTTTTCACTGGCAGGTGCTGCCTAAAACATGTCTCTTCCTGTCCATGGGAGATGGCTTGGGTTTTTGAAAATGTGAGTGGGGATGAAACCTCCCCTTGGCGAATACAGAAACAGCTCAAGGTGAATTCCACCATGTTGACTTCCTAGAAATCGGCACTGGTCACCACTTTTCTATATGCCTTCACCCTTTTCACTCTGGTTTGCAGTTTCCTTCCCTCAATGACACATTCATGTCTTGTTTTAGGGAAAAGCTCATTTGGTTAGTATGGATTGGCTTCTATAAGAGTTCTCCTGCCTAGAAAAATCTAATTGTTTTAACAAGAAAGAAATATGGATGGCTCAGTCGGTTAAGCATCTGACTCTTGATTTCGGCTCAGGTCATGATCTCACGGTTTGTGATTTCAAGAACCCACGTGGGGCTCCATGCTGACAGTGTGGAGCCTACTTGGGATTCTCTCTCTCAAACTAAATAAATAAGCTTAAAAAAAGAATAAGTATGCATTTTACAGTTAATTTTTTCTCAGCTATCAAGTGGGTTTTTCATCTCAGATATTAAAAAATAGGACTAGAAATTAAAGCAGAGACAGGAAAAAAAATAAACCCACATGATTTAATAATTAAAAAAAACTAGGTCGTTTCTTTCTTGCTTAATTAGAATTAAAACTTAGCTGCTGATAGAATACATACTCCAAGAATTTTCTCGTTGGCTTATACTTTCATCACTTGGATAGTATAAACAAGCTCGTGTGTAGTATAATTGCTTAATCTATCTCCATCTAAAAGTAGAATACTTCAAATACTTTGGCAAGCTAAAAACGAACCCCTAAAGTGTGTGTAAACCTGTATTTCTGTATTTTTGTACGTAAAAGGCAGTTTCTCAAAACCAAAACCAAAATATTTACAAAGATTATGTACATGGTACACCTTTTCTTTGCAAATTGCAAAATGAAATTTTACTTTTCAATTCATTTTTATGATGTTTATTCAGTTTTGAGACAGAGAGTGTGTGAGCAGGGTAGGTGCAGAGGAAGAGAGGGACAAGAACATCCGAAGCGGGCTCCAAGCAGGGAGAGGGATGCGGGGCTTGAACTCATGAACCATGAGATCGTGACCTGAATGGAAGTCCCACACTCAAACAATTGAGCCACTCAGGAGTCCCAAAAACTAACATTTTAAATAATAGTCAATTGGTTTGTTTCAAAATGTCTCAGCTGAAACATAAGGGTACAGCACAAACTATTGATATAGCTTGCATGGATATTTATTTATTTATTTATTTAGAGAAAGTGAGAGGCATGCGTGAGGAAGAGGCAGAGAGAGAGAGAGAGAGAGAGAATTCCAAGAAGGCTCCACACTGTCAGTGCAGAGCCCTACATGTGGCTCGAACTCATGAACCCTGAGATCATGACCAAAGTCAAGAATCAGATGCTTAACGAACTGAGCCACCCAGGCGCCCCCCAGCTTGTGTGGACCTGAAGGGGGATATCCTAAGTGACCAAGCCAATGGAAAAAGTACAGAATGATTCGGTGTATCTAGCTTTCTCAAAATGATGGAGCTGGAGAAAAAGATCCGTCCGGGATTGAGGAAGGAGAGTTGACTCACCAAGGATAAGGATGCCCTGAGGCAGCCTGAGGGAGTTTCTTTGCGGTGATGGAGTTTTTCTTTGCAGTGATGGTGGTGATGGTATGGACCTAGACATGATACAATTTCACAGAATTACACACAAAAACATCTGCAAGAACATTGACTGCATTCAAAACCTGGCCAAATCCAAGCAAGTCCCGAATTCTAGGTAATTGTGTGTAGTGTGTCAATGGCCGTTTTCTGATCTGGGTAATATATTGTCGTTATGTAAGAGGTTACCTTTGGGGGAGACTGGGTGATGGGCACACAGGATGTCTCTGTACCATGATTGCAACTTGTGCCTCTATAATTATTTCAAATTATCAAGTTAGAAACAAATGCTTCTGCTGAAGAAAAGGTTCCAGCTACTGATTAAACATATTTAGGAAGCAATTTAGTCAAGGACTGGTGTCCTTTCAGGGGCCAGGGCTTTTAGATAGAAACACAGACTCTTTAAAAAAAATTTTGTTTTTAACGTTTATTTTTGAGAGAGCATGAGTAGGGGAGGGGGAAAGAGAGAGACAGAGATACAGAATCTGAAGCAGGCTCCGGGCTCTAAGCTGTCAGCATGGAGCCCAACGCGGGGCTTGAACCCACGAGCTGTGAGACCATGACCTGAGCTGAAGTCAGATGCTTAATGGACAGAGCCACTCAGGTTCCCCGGATTCTTGATTAGGTTAGTATCTGGTTCTGCGAGTGAGTCTTAAGCCTTGTAACCTAAAGCCAGGACTGTTTCCGTGACTTCTGTTAAAGTCATACCATCAGGAAATTTTAGAATGAGCAGAGATCTTACTGAGGATGTAGGTCAGATTTTCAGGTCACTCCTCTGGGTTTTGGGATCCTCATTTGTAACATGAGGGTTTTGTCCCCGATTCTTTGTGATTGCCTCGTTCTAAATTCTATTTTATTTTTATATTTTTTAATGTTTATTTCTGAGAGAGAGAGACAGAGCATGAGCAGGGGATGGGGAGAGAGCGAGGGAGACACAGAATCCAAAGCAGGCTCCAGGTTCTGAGCTGCCAGCAAAGTGCCTGGTGCGGGGCACGAACCCATGATCCGTGAGATTATGACCTGAGCTGAAGTCAAAAGCTTAAGCGACGGAGTTACCCAGGAGCCCCTGCCTAGTTCTAAATTTTGGAACCCACCATTTTACAGTAGGAACTACAGAAACTTCAATGGTGAACTTATAAATGCTGCCTCAGTATTTAGTGCATGAGTCAAATGTCTCGATTTATGTTGATGGCAAATGTGGGACCACAAATGACCTGTTTGTTATTGAACACCATCTCCCAGATTATGAACACTTGGGAGGGTAAATTACTGGGGCTTGACCACCTGGCTAAGCTTGAGAATCTTCCAGGAGAGAGGGTCTGGGAAGTTTTCTTGAGATGCTACACCATCGCATATTCCTTGCACAAAATGTATGGTTTTTCTCCATTTGAAAGGGGAGGCTGACTTGGCGGAGCGTGTTCCCGTGCATGTCCACTGGCCGCCCACCAGATTCCACTGGGGAAACATGTGGCCCTAAAACAGGAAAACTTAGAAGCTTCAAACAGGAGCATTATCATTTGGGAATAAATGAAGGTAATGCTCTGTCAACAACCAAAACAGTTTGGGCGTATTTACCGTAAACATCAACCCCATTTCTTCCCAGAAATGGATTACCTGGGGAAACTGAGCCCACTGTTAAAACCAGGCTCTGGACATCCCAGGCAGTCGCCCCGGTGACCCTACACATGTACAAAAGGATCTTAATTTACAACTGCACTTTGTCCTGTGGTATCGACTCCTCCCCCCTTGCCCCACAGCCCCGTGTCTATAACAATTCAAGTCAGAATCTTACAAAAAACAAGCAGAAACAAAACCAGCACCTCACAGCGTTCGTGTCATCATTTTATTAACAAAAGGAACCCATGGGGTTCAAACCAGAGTACAAAATACAATCTTTGCTTTTTTTTCCCTGTGGGTTAAATTGTTACATTTTTAATAATAAAAATAAAAAAGCTTTCATAGTTAACTTATCAAAAACAAACCCCAGCCTATTGAGTTTCTTATTGTGCAAAACAAAAACGTCAAAATTAAAGTTTCGCCCATGGAAGGATTTTGTGTGCCCAAAGATGCACAGTTTCTTCTAAAAAAATTTTTTTAATGTCTTTTATTTATTTTTCGAGAGACAGAGAGAGACAGCTCGAGCAGGGGAGAGTCAGAGAGAGAGGGAGACACAGAATCTGAAGCAGGCTCCAGGCTCTGAGCAAGCTGTCAGCACAGAGCCCGAAGTGGGGCTCGAACCCACGAACCGTGAGATCATAACCTGAGCCAAAGCCGGACGCTCAACCGACTGAGCCACCCAGGCGCCCCAAGATGCACATTTTTAATTTCCCAATTTTTGCATCAAAAAGAAAATTCTAAGGCCACAGCATCTTTGCAAACATGAGAATAAACAAGCAAATAGCAGCTACATTTTTATCTTCATTCCCAAGAATTCTGTTTCAATGTAGAATTTTCTACATTCAGAAAATAAGGTCTTGATTATAGAAAGGTATGCAGTTTCAACCTACTGCTTAAGGTCAGGTATGAGGATACCGAATCGATAAGGCAAATCATACCTTTTCGCTACTCATTTAAGTGCCACAATCTCAGCTGTGCTTTAATTCTGGGAGCACATCTCCTGATTTCTCGAACACAGGTGACACAGCTATTCTAGAGGGGGGCGAGCTACTTCTTGGCTTTCCACGTGGGGCCAAATAGCTAACCTTTCTCTTCCTTCCCACTGTTTTGCTCGATTTCTTTCACTGTGTCTTGGTTATCACGGAGATGGAGCGTGTCGTCACAAGGCATGGAAACTACAAGTTAGAAGTCCAGAAACAGATGAAGATGGTCTTTTTTTTTAAGTAAAAACAAAACCGTTTAGACAGCACTGAAATACATGTTACCTGTTTAAAAACACACAAAGAAACAAAACAAAACAAAAAGCACACACACTAAAAACCAAAGCACAGGGAATAAAGCTCCGTGATGATTTCAGAACAACTGTAATTGCACTGTGATTTCGGACAGTTGCTTACGGTGAGAAAAGTGAAGACGCTCCCGTGCTTACAAAGAGAGGTATGTCCAGAAGGGTGAGAAGTGTGCATTTACCTCTGGCGTGTAGAAAAATCCCTGATCGGAGGGCCAGCTAACTCTAAATACAAAACTTAACCTCAGAAAAAGAACCTTTACACTTGCGACTGACTACTGACGGAAAGGAGAGAGGACTCGGTCTGGGGGATGACGTTTGGCCTTCTGCGTGGGGAGCACGGGGGTTTCTGGGTGGGACCCCCAGGACATGGAGGAAACCAAAGTACTTGGCTGGTCCCGAATCTCTCCTGTGGGAATCCCTCCCTCTCTCCCGAGTGGTGTCCGGGGATACTCAGGGCTCAGGAAACCAACAGATCAAAGGACAAGCAAGTGAGCACGTGACCCCGAGGAAGAGGGGAACTGAACAACGGGGGGTGAGGTGGAGGGGGAGGAAGAACACTGCTCAGATTTTTAGCAGCAACACAATCTTGTGGTCGGAATATCCTGAGGTTAAATGATAATAAAATATTGCACCAAAACAATGAAGAGAAAACAATCACAGTTTAAACAGAGTTACTGAAGAACTGGAATAACAATGTCCGGCGCGGAGAGTGCCGTCAGCAGACCGAAGTCTCTGGCAGGAATTTGTACCCTCTTTTGATTCCACATTTATTTCGAAATACCCTTTGGTATACATGTATTAACTTCCGTCTAATGCTGACCTTACAGATTTTTCCCTTGGTCCACCTGCTGATTTAGTGATAGGGGAGAGGAGATTGTGACTGCCAATTAGCAGAAACTCCACGGAAGGCTTATCACGCCTGGAGTCTTAAAAGGATTCTGATAACCCCACTAGAGGTAGGTTAAGAAAGGCTTTTGTTGTTTTGGTTTTTTTTCTTTTTGTGTTTTTTTACCTGTGTAGTTATCAAGGCATCCTGAGGATGCAACCTTTTTTCCCCCCCTTTCTTTTTCTACAATGACCCTAGGTAAGTAAGACACCGGGAAAATCATCAAACACATACCCTAACAAGAGTACTTGAAGGGGGTAAAGAGCATAGCCTTCAACAAAATGTGTTCTCACACCGAAATTCATCTTTCCCCTCTGAACGGACTTGCCTTGCAAGGAACTCTTTCTTGGTTTCATAACACTGTCCAGCCAGTTTACAAGATGAGACTGTACTGCTTCGTTAGGACTCTTAAAAGATTCTTTCAGGGACTTCAGACATGGGGAGAAATCATGAAGACCCCGGCATGCTGAGGGTCCCTTCATATTTAGAGAGGGTCTTTTTCCTATTTATGCACACCTCTGTGCTGCTCCCTTCTTCAAGATCAAGGCTCCGAGTCCATCATTCCTTAAAGCTTAGGGTAACTTCTGTTCCATCTGGAGAAACCTTTTTTAAAGGTACGCTCGCCTCATGTTCCCACTATCCACAGAGATTCTGTTCTCCGGGGTCAAGTACAGGCACCCTTCACTTACTCTCTACCATCAGGACTTCCGTTACATCCTGCGACCTGTCACATCTTCCCGGAAGCCTTTAAAGGGGAAACACGACCCTACTGTAAATCTCTGCAATGCATTCTTGTCAGCCACGGGAAAGTTCACACATTCTTTAACCTCTATCACCTTCAGTCTTGATGTTCCTTTATGTTCTTACGCTAATCTTCTCTCCCTCTCTTCCAGAAAGGCAGCGGGGGGGAAAGAACCAACATTCTAATCTGATGATGAACACAGTGATTTCTGGAGTTTTTTCAGAGAATGAAGGACACAGGCTGGGTCTCTTCTACATCAGTAGGATGTGGGTCAACCTGCAAAAACAGACCAACCGAGATGACTACTCAGCACTCTACAAAGGATCTGAGTATCTGTTTCTACTTATTGGTGGTTGTAAGCCAAGCCGCTCAAAGCCTATTCAGAATAAGTCCCAGGGGGCCACTTAAGTTCTCCGTATTCTACGGCCACATAAAACATTCTCAAGGCAATCCACGGTGCTCTACGGACATGCTACAGTTTACTGGGCAACCACTACAGAATGAGGTAATTGGATCAGGGCTAATCTATCATCACCGGAAAAATTTGTTAAAAATATGTGTCCCCAATGAATTAGGAAACAGCAGCAGATACTTACAAAGGCCTATTTACAAACAGCAAGCCAAAGTGCCATTCTGTCTTGCTTACCTCTGAATAAAGAGGTGGAGGCTGGAAGCGGAACTCCTGGATGCAGGCAAACATAGGACAGCACGCTTCTCCCTCACAGTCAGGGGGCTGAGGGTAGGGGGGGACGTGTCGGGAGAATTCTTCCTCGGATACCACGTCTGCATAATTTGGTGGCGCTAAAACACAAATGGGAGTTGGATCTCAGAAGTCCATGCAAAATCAATTACATTAATCTCTTCTGAACTCTTACCAAACCAGCAATGTAGCTAAATTAGAAATGTAGCTAAAACAATGTTTTTTTTTTCCTTCTAAGGAGTGAGTTTTCGTGCTTATTACAACAAAACATATTTAATCAATTCTGGTTTTGTGAAATCACTACGAAGGTCTATTATGTTCTCTTTTGAAAGGTGGATGTGATAGTGCAGGTAAAACAGGTCAAACAGGTCGCTTGGACGTGGTTACAGAAAACCCGGAGCACTCTACGCTCACTTGGACCATTTTCACCGTCTTACTGTTAATACACGGGAATCAGGAGATGAAGATTTGATTGCTGGCTCTGCCACCAGCAGCTCTGTGTCCTGGGGAAGCTAAGCTCACCGTGTCCTTCAGGGAACACCAGTTCCTAATTTTTAGTACTGGGCAGCGTCAGGGCTGTAGTAATGGTTTTCGGAGCACTTCCGGTCTGACCCCGCCCACTCTTAGCCTACGTGTGAACCTCACGCTCAACTCAACTCGCCTCCAACCCCCGTTACCTTCCGGCTGCTCTGGGAGCGTCAGCGTTAGCCAGCTCATGTCCATGCTGAACCGGCTGGTGGTGCTGGAGTTCCGGCTGCCGAAACCGTTATACGGGATCGTGCCAATCACCAGGGGCAGCTCGAGCATCAGTTTTTTAGCACCAGGAATGTGAATATACACCTAATATGGCAAAAAAGAAAAAAAAAAGAGAGAGAGAGGCACAAATATAAGGCACAAATATAGTAGATGGACCAACTTATTTTTTCACAGAAGCAAATCTCTCTGTTGGCTGCCACAGCTCCTAGTACCACTGTGACTCATCCTGACCAAATATAACAAAGAATAAACCAAACGAAGGGCGCACAAAATACAGAGAGTGCTCTGCGATGGGGAACCGCGGCCTTGACGCTTCACTGCAAGTGAGCATGGCTCACACACCACAGTACAGAGAACGAAGCCCACGCTTTCAACATAACCAGCCCTTCTTAATGCACCTTAACTCTCTCATGGTACTTAGATGCCTCGAGGGGATAGCTTTTGATTACAAAGGCCAGTCTTGTTACTCCAGTGTGTCGGAAGGCTGACCTAAATGACATCCTGCCAGGCTGTAAACCTACACGTTCACGGAACATGGCGCCGGTTACTGCTCCACTCCACATATTTTTCATTTTAAGAAAGCACTCCGGAACAGAGGGGAAAGGAGGCAAAAATAAGATAAAAACAGAGAGGGGGACAAACCATAAGAGACCCTTAAATACAAAGAACAAACGGAGGATTGCTGGTGGGGGGTTGGGTGGGGGGGATGGCTAACTGGGCGACGGGAGCTGACAAGGGCATTGCTGGGATGAGCACTGGGCATCGTCTGTAAGTGATGAACCACTAAATTCTAGCCCTGAAACCAACACCACACTGTATGTTAATTAACTTGGATTTAAATTAAAAAGTAAAACATACATAAACTTAAAATATATATATATATATATATATATATATATATATATATATAAATCAGCTCTGCTTACAGCTAGGGAATAGTCTACTCTGATAATGCAGCAGTCCAGGATGGACGGGGTGACCGGCGGGATTTTGAGAGTCTTCCCGTGCCACGTGTCAGTGCCCCCAGAAGCAATGTGGTTTCCCCGCACGTTGGCGACCATGTGCCGGACGCTCTTTGTCCTCCCACTGGCCAAATACGTCTGGGTTTGGAAAATAGCAGCTTTGGGAACAATCAGGCGAGAGGAACAATTCTCTATCTCTGCATAGATGGGAATAGCTTCTCCTAAAAAGGAAACAAAAACACCTTCAGAGACTTTTCAGAAAGTTTTCCACACGGTAAACTAGAGCCATTAACCAACTAAAGCTGAAGTGCCACAATGTTACTTTACCACCGCGTCCTCTGACAGAAAGCTTGTATTGTAAATCTGCGTCAGAGAATTGAGGCATCACTGCGGCTCATGGTAGATACCGCTTTCTAATTATTGCATTATTTGCTTTACTAATGTGGCAATATTAGATTACCAATTCTAAAGATATGTAAATGGCCAGTATCTATAAAAATTAAGACATACCAAGAAATGGCCCAAGAGTGTATAAAGTACCAAAGATCACTAACGAGCTCACTAGTGCCTATCGAATTAAAATCTGCCCAGCAGGAGAACAAAGACTTTGTTTTTAAGGAGCTAATGTTGAGGCACTGATAAGACGGTGGATGGAGTAGCAAATTTTACATCTGCGTTCCACGTCCGCCATCACACCACTCCGTACCGCCTTGGTTTCCAGGTGGCCGTGCCCTGGAGTGGCTCATACGGAAGTGGACCCTTCACAAACGGTCACGCCAGTGGCAATCTGACTGCTCTGACTGCTCATGTCCCGCATTCTAGCCCCGCTATGTCAGGATATATATGCCTGGAGTTTCATACAACAGTGCTCTTCTGAGCCACAGCGCCCTGGACATTCTTCTGCAACTTCAAGTAAAATGCTGGCATTTTCCCATGCTTCTAATTTTACACTTCGTCACTAAAGTGAAAGCACTGAAGTAAAAAAAAAAAAAATGCCAGGAGCTTCACGGGAATCTACTCATCCACTCAAAAATACTTAAATATCAATTATTCATATGAAAAACAGACAACTGTGCTGTTCATGTTTTCAAACAGTATATACTTGGTAAATTACAAAGCACACTACTTAAAATCACTTGCAGTTAGCTAGTAAAGTGAATGATTTTTCCATGTGGACTTTCAAACATTCTGCTTACCGTTACAGTACCCCTTCCTTTCAATTTTGGCACTCAGCGAGACTGGACCCGAAGTGAAAAACCAACAGCCGACCATTTTCTCTTGCGTTTTCAATACAGGCGTCTTGAAAATTTCAAATAATAACATGACTTTAATTAAACTAGTAGAAAACTCGCAGAACTTAAGATGTCATTCTGTATTAAATAATTATGAAGAAAGGTCTTCCAAAAAAACACATCAACACTTTTATCCTCATGTGACAGACAAGGCAAAATACTAAAACACAGAGCATTAAAAAAAAAAATCATTCTCTTTTTAGGAAAACTAAGGTGAATTCTCAGAATCAAATTAGGTGACACCATCCTGGTTTACCCTGTAAGTCAGCATGTTTCTGGGAAATGATCTAACATCCCTTAGAGTAATAATCAAAAATTGCAGTCATAACTACTAACATGACAGATACTTTTTCTTTCCTTAAAAAAATTTTTTTGATGTTTATTTTTGAGAGAGGGAGAGACAGTGCGTGAGTGGGGCAGGGGCAGCGAGAGAGGGAGACACAGAATCTGAAGCAGGCTCCAGGCTTCGAGCTGTCAGCACAGAGCCTGATGCGGAGCTGGAATTCACAAACGGCGAGATCGTGACGTGAGCCGAAGCTGGACCCTCAACTGACTGAACCACCCAGGCGCCCTGATACTTTTTCTTTTAAAAACTTCGCGTGTATATTAGGGAAAAGGAGAAATGGTATAAAAATCAATGATCAGAATGTTGTACTTGTTTGGCATCTAAACTGCAGAACAAGCAAACTGCCTTTTTTCCTGAATTCAAAAATGCATTAGTAGGCAGTAATTTCAAGTGCCCTTAACTTAGAATGTTTTTGGGTTTAGTGCAAAGTAAACGCACTGTCCTGGATGCTCAAGGTTACTGTACATAGCGGCTGCTCTCTCTTCTACGGCATCGAGAGTAAGGACCCAAGATTTAAGAGGCTCGGTCTGAAAGATGCACAAACCAAAAGCTCACTGTAAAGTTTCTCTTTTATGGTAAAAAAATACAATCTCTTTAAAGCATTTGCCACCACGGTCCCATGGAATAGTTTAGAAGTAGCTAACTTCTCAATAGTTTTTAAAAATACTTCCCAAGTAGTTTTTAAAAATACAAGACATTATTTTTAATTTGCAAAAAAAAAAATAAATAAATTTTAAAAAAGGCAGTCAGTGGATGGGAAGTTACAGCTGTAATGAGTTACCCCAGGTCAGCGGGGTGCTGGCTGTTCTAGGATTTAGGCCACACGGGGCCAAGCGACCAGGGCATAACCGCTGTATTTTCACATTCTAAAAGTGAGCAAACAGTGAAGTCTATTCCATTTTTGTATGAAAAGAGAGCGAAACACCTTTGTATCTCCTGTTTTTTTTCCCTTTAAAAACACTGGCCAGAAAAAGAAACCCCCACTACTAGACATACATGTTTGGAACATCAGTATCATGATGGAAAGTTTAAATTATCCCAGTATTTTCTAGGAAGTAAAAAAAAAAAAAATCATTCATTCATATTTAAATGAAGAAGCACTAGGTCCTCACAGCTATCATGCGAGTACAAGGTATAATTTTATATTATTTTGATAATATGGGTTTAGATAAAAGAATCTAGCTCATTAGCTCCCATCTTGCCTAGTCTGTTGTTACTTATGGCCTAATCTTTCTTATCAGCCTACAGTATTTCTGGTGATTATTAGAAGTTCAATGCTTTAATGTGGCCAAATCTGTCATAAGGAAATGATAAGTGAAAGGCTCCCCACAGCAGCTGCGTGCACTCACTTAATGGTAGAAAATGGCATGCAAAATGGAAGGATACATAGCATAATGGCCTGAGCTTCAATAACAGGCTGAGCTTGATTAATACTCTTCCATAATTACTGTTCCTCAACCTGCTATTATTGAAGAGTTTAGAATACCACAGCCCTGTGAATGTGGCCGCTCTGGTAAAAGTAACCACTCTCTGTGTGTGCATTATTATTATTAAGCCTTATTAATGCATTTCAAGCCTGTATAACTTTTTGGCAAAAGCAGCCCCGAACAACGGAGACATAATCAATAGTATTAACACACACAATTTGTAATTTGCCCGGCCTAGAATCACACATTTATAGTGAATGCCCGTGGGTTACAAGATTCTATCGAAAAGTGACAGGACAGACGACCACTAAACTGGCTCAATGTACATAGCACAATTGGAAGGAAGGAGGAGAGGAGGGAAGGGGGAACAGAAGAAGGAAGGACTTACTAATAACGCTGGTGTATTGACATCGATGTGACTAATAACCTGCAGTTCCCGCTTCACACTCTGATCAGGGACCTTGGGGCGTTCCAAAATGGCTCTCACGCAGTACTGAATACTTCCATATTTCCCGCTGAATGAGGTTACTAAAGGTCTGAAACAAACCAAAGAGATTAACTTATAAGTTTACCTTCCGGTTAAACACAACTGGAAAAAAAACCTTAAAAGGTTGGTTTTGGTCTAAAAAAAAAAAAAGAAAAAAGAAAAGAGTGTGGACAGGGTACGTCTGTCCAGGAGCTCCGCATGGTACAAGGGCGTAACGGAGTGTCAGCAGGCCCTGGGCACCCACACATCTGGAGGGGCAGGCTGCAGAGAGAGAAGATCATGAAGACTATAGAGTTTCACTTACTCAGATGGCAGCTGAAAGCTAAATGGAAATTCGTGTTTCCCAGGTTGTAACAAGAGGATGCCCTCGCCTAGAAAAGAAAATACATTTGCACGAAGGTTAGTAGCAGATCAAGAATTTTCACGACCTAAATCGTGATTTTATAAAGGAGGTTTTCCTGGCTATAACGTTCAGTGGTCTCCATAAAGTAGATTAAACTGAGATTTAGAAAATTAAAATTTGAATCAGTCTACTAATTTTAATCAATTTCAAGCCATATATATGTGTGTGTGTATGTATATAGATCCACATACACATATGTATATCTTCTATCTTTCAAGAGACCAATCACACAAATAACTACCATAAAGCATCAGAGCCCAGAGTTCCCATATACATATATATGTGAACACATGTGCGTGTGTGTACATGTATACATACACATACACACACTTACCCTACTCGTAAAGTAGCACACACAATACTAACATTACTACTAACACACCCCAATACTACGATACTAACATATAGTATACCATTATGCTAACATGAGATACCAGTATTAAATTGGATTTAAATATTTATTTTGGACATGCCATAAAAATCAGATTCTGTATTCCTTGGACAAAAATAGAAAAAGATGAGAAATTTCCTTGGAAAATTATGAATATTGAGTACATGAAACAGCCAAACCAACAGGACAACCTATTAGGCAAGAGTCCCACATTAACACATAAGCGCCGCCGATGAACAGGTGGCTAGTGTAAGTTCAGCGGGGTCTGCCAAGCACAAGCACGCCTCCTTTCTCCTGCTCTGGGTCTGGGTCGGCCAGCTCCACCGTATCTCACACAGAAGCCTTTCCCTGCTGGTCAGAAGGCCAAGTGGCAAGGTGGCTGGACCCTGCGAGGCCAGAGGCTCTGCTGGAGCTCCGATGAACACACGCTCTGCATCGCTCACGTCCGAAGCCAACTCCGGGGCTGTCATGTGGTTAGATAGCTCTGCAGAGATCCTTATAAAGTCTCCCTTCCTTTTATGCTCATCCGTTCAAATTGAGGACTAAATTCCCTCATCAAGGGTGGCCTGATTAAGACAAAGAAAGCGCAGCACAGAGGAGAACTCTGAGATTTGCCTGTCAGCTGATACTAACAGCAGAGATTTCTACTGTTTCCATTTATTTAAAAAACGAATTAAAGGGCTTGTGAAATGGGATTTTTTTTCACTTAATTACTAGAAACAATTCAGTTAAAATTTCTACCTTGTCTTTTTAGAAAACAGGAAGGCACTATTGTCCCATTTAGTTTTCTGAATCTGTCCCGTTTTCAGCGTGTAATACATGAGGGGCAAAGTCAGTAGAGTATTTTCCACTAAAAGTCATTCAGATAGACCTACTACACAGAGTGGGTGACTTGGAGGCAGAGTGAACAAGTGACAGGAACACGAGGCTATGTTAAAAGAGCAGTGCCTGAGAGAGTCCCCAAGGCTGAGGTGTGCCCAGTGACACCCTCTAAGCCTCAGCAGGGTCCCGGCAGTGCTCCAGCGCCAGACGCTAGGGAAGCCTCTCCAATTTACGGCTGCCGAGTAAAAGGCTCAAGACCAGAGTCCTGACAGAGGCAGACTACAGTTCAGAGGCATCATCATTAGATTACTAGACATGACCATTCAAGTACTTTACACTATTTAAAAATGTAGATTTCAGGTGGTCAAAATGTATAGTACTTACATGTCAGGCACTGTGGATACAAATAATTGTAATAAAAATTGTCACACAGACCAGGGGAGGAAAGGAGGCCACAGACACACACACCCAAGTAATGACCACAGAGTGGCGGAGCCTGGAGAGGGAGGATGCCTGCCCCGGACCTGAGGGTTGGCGTGGAGATGAGCAAGACAGGGTTTCGGATGAAGGGAAGAGCGTGAGGCGGAGCACAATGGGCACGTGTGGGGAAGAGCGTTACCCCCGATATTCAAGGAGGTTAAGAGCTAAAGTTCTCTCATCACAGACAAAACAGATCCACACAGGAACTGTGTAACATTTAAAATGAAGACTCTCAATCACCTCCATGCATAAATGGGAACAAAAATCGAGAGGGTACAGTACTTGGAATCAAATCTTAGTTTTCTTCTCTCTCTCTCTCTCTCTCTCTCTCTTTTTAATTAAAAAGGTTCACAAGCTGAATCAGGTGCCCATTTATGCTTCTGTTTCCTTGGCTCATCCCACCTGCCTTCCACAATGAAGAGTACAACTTCACAGAGAGGTGTTCTAGTCACCAAGTCTCACAGCCCCACCAGCCTCCTAATCTCGGGTGCCCAGGAGCCGTGGAGCTAGAATATCACTACAGAGTCAGAGACTTGGGTTCAGACACACGTCCCCCAATCTAGACTTCTAAAAAATCTCTTCAGGTGATTGGAATTCACCTAGGTTTTGGAATTAAATGACCCTGAGAATCTATGATTCTGTAAAGCTGCTAACCTCTTCTGAGCTACAGATGTTAGATTTTTTACCCCCTCAATGAAACCACCTAAAAAGACTATGATTTTTAGGGGTGCCCACCTGGCTCAGTTGGTGGGGCAACTGACACTTGATCTGAGGCTCGTGAGTTCAAGCCCCACATTGGGCATGGAGCCTTACTAAAAAAACCAATAAAACAGACTATGATTTTTATTTTTTTAATTTTAAAATACTTATTTCTTTTTGAGAAAGAGAGAAAGAAAGAGAGAGAATGGGTGGGAGAGGGACACAGAGAGAGAGAGGGGAACAGAGGATGTGAAGTGGGCTCTGTGCTGACAGCAGCAAACTCAATGTGGGGCTTGAATTCAGGAACTGTGGTATCATGACCTGAGAAGTCGGATGCTTACAGACTGAGCCACCCAGGCACCCAACAGATTAGGATTTTTATTTTTAAAAATTTTTAAATGTTTTTTATTTATTTTTGAGAGACAGAGAGAGACAGCACAAGCAAGGGAGGGTCAGAGACAGAGGGAGACACAGAATCTGAAGCAGGCTCCAGGCTCTGAGCTAGCTGTCAGCACAGAGCCGGACTCAGGGCTTGAACCCACGAACCGTTGAGATCATGACCTGAGCCGAAGCCGCTCAACCAACTGAACCACTAAGGTTTTGAAAAAAAAAACCATAATTTTTGCCAATATTTTTTATGATAATTGTTAAAAGAAGTGAAAAATGTTTCCGGTTGTCTAGGCTTAGACATTCTATTCCATCAGAATTAAAACAGTTAGACCAGATTTTACCAAAGCAATTCTTATTGCTACTTCTAGGTCCAACTTCTATTAATGTTATACCTATTTACTCAGTAGTTATGGGCCAGAGATATAGAGGGTCCAAAGTCCTGGGCAAAAACCATGTTACTTCTCTATTCATGATCCTTGACTCTAGTCAGCCATCTTGAAAATTCGTGCTGTTTCTGACCACTGGGGGGGCATGTGTGGGCAGATCCTGGAAACCATACTGATGAAAGGGTCACCCAACACAATGCACTTGTGAATCCAAAAGAAGCCTTTGGTTCCAAATATGTTTTTTTCTCACAATACTTGGGGTCACTGGATTTTCACATACTTTGAGGATTTAACTCTGAACAGTCTTCTTCTCCATAGCAGGCCTAGGCAAAACTGCACATACTATTGCCTTTGTATAAGACACGGCAAGGGTCAAAACAGTGACATACTGCACTTGACCCTTCAAGGGAGGGGAGTTTATACCATCCTCTCATTTTACATATAAAAGCTAAAGGTTATGATAAGGCAGAAAGTGAAACGGTGTAAAGCAGCTTCCACCAACTGCATGAAGACCAAGATTCACTGTTCCTAGTAGTTTCATGCTTAAGAGAAACTACTTCTGTATATTATAATTATATGAAATCTAGCATTTACATATACTATATAGATAGATGGAACAGATATGCAGTGGGTTCCTACTTCTGGAAAAAAAACGCTATTAACTGGACTTTACAAGAGTGGACAAGAAAGGTAATTCCTCCTCCAGAAACTCTTACAATGCCCAGATCCCAGTGTCTCTAAAGGCCTATGGGAGTAGGGTGGGGAAGGGATGTTGCAAAGGAGACAAAAAGAGGCAAGGAAAAAAGACTAGGAATACAAGGGAGGAGAGCTCTTAAGTCCCCAGGCTCCCAGAAGAGGGAAACCAAGTATGATGCTCACGAAACACTTCCTCTGAATTCCGACTGCTCACGAACTACTTCCCTCTTCCCAAGACTGAGGTTTTGCAAATTCATCATGAACCGAGAACGAGCGTCTACGTCCAGAATGGGAAGAAGGGGAGGCCCAGAAAACAGTGGGCACCACGGCATGGCCCCTCAAAGACGGATTCCGCCTCCCATTCCTCAGGCCAGAAGGGACAGGACCTAGATCCTCAGAACCTCGATTTCTGACTGCTCATCACAGCTTCCCATAGCAACGCTTCACTCCGGGGACGGTCCTGGAAGGTCCCGGGACGCCGGGCGCCTGTCAGGCCAAGGCGAAGCAAGGGCGAGGCGTCAGGTAGAGGGGCGCAGCCCCCCCCCCCGCCCCCCGCCCCCCGCCACGCGAGATCGCCCCGACGTTTTGAAGTAGCGGGCACGGGCATTGTTACCTGCCCGTCACCGGCGACCAAACTGAGGCTCTGGCCCCCGGGTGGGCGGACCCCAGCCGCGGATCCCGCCCCCGCCCCCTGGCTGGTGGGCTTCCGCCGGCGCGCCCCCGCGGTCCTCGCAGCCCCTCTGCAGAGCCTCCCGTGGCCCGGCGGGGACGCCGGGGTCGTCGCCCTCGCTCACCGGCCGGGGGCTCGCGCAGGTTCAGGCGCACGTTCAGGTACTCCACCTCTGACGCGGCGGCGGGGGCGGCGGCGCCGGGGCTCGGGCCCCAGGCGGCGGTGGCTCGGCCGTGGGCCTCCAGGCGCAGTGCGCGCAGGGTCACCGGCTCGGCCGCCTCCAGCAGCACATGTCCCGCCACTGTCTCGCCGCTCGAGTAGCAGCCCTTGCGCTCATCCTCGAACACCAGACCCAGGCTCTTCACGCGGCCCTCAGAGCCCAGGGCCGCCGCGGACCCCGCCTCGCCGCCCATCCCGCCGGGCGATGCGGCCGGGCCGGGGAGGTCGGCAGCTGCCCGAAGCCGGCGTGGCGAGCAGAGCGGCGCCGCTGTCACGGGCGCCCGCCGCACGTCTAAGGCCCCGCGGCCGCTGTGCGGTACCGGTGGAGTCCTAGCGCGCCGTGGGGCCTATCGCTTTAACAAACCCAGGTGGGACTGGCAAGGGGCCGGGACAGCCCACCTCCTGCGCGCGCCCATAGGTCGGCTGTGAACCTTGCCTGGTGCCGATTGGTTGTTAGCGGCTACCGAGTCATTTCATAGGCTCTCCCACCCACCGGATGGCGCAGGTAGGCAGTGCGTGATCAAGCAGTGGTGGCCAATCGGGATACGCAGGCGTACACGTGCACAGGCCGATTATTGGCTGAAGCAGGGCACAGTCCTGGGACACTAACCAATAGGAAGGCGGTGCGCCCATGTGGACAGATAGTGGGGAAACAATATTTGTTAGAGAGGGGGCGGACCCGGGAATCTCTGGCTCGCAGAGAGTCAGCCGTTTCCATGGTTACGAACGGGGGCGGGGTTTCTGCCTGCGTGGGGAGTGTTTGCCGAAGTCGCCGGGTTCTTTCTAGAATGCGAAGCTTCGGCTGTAACTGGTTTGTGTTTGTGATTTAATCAGGATTTAATACTCGTGAGGGAAATATATGCTCTGGAAAATGGAACTCAACAGTAATTCTCTTGTGAGCTTTAGGGGGCGGCTGCCTGGAAACTTTAATTTGGCAACTACTAACCTCCAGGTTTCCGAGCCGCACCTCTCCTGGGTTTCCCAATTCCCAGCCTGAGAAAGTGCCTAGACTGGAAGAATGGAGGCTGTAGAACGAAGGCTGTGAGTCTCAACCTCGTACAAACCTAAGGAGTTCTTCTGGACTCATGGCCTTTTTAAGCTGGGAATAGCCAGAACACTGATTCGTCCTGCTATAAGTAAGATCATGAAACAGGTTGTTTCTAAACAATATATGCTACCCAAGTTTCTGCTCCACCCGAAAGGATTTCCTGACCTCCGTGTCATAGTCCAGAAAATTTCCAGTTGCTTTGATGACTTGTTCTCCACACCTACGGCACCTTTCGCCTGTCCTCCTTTCGTTTTGTTCTTTAATACTCCATGCCTTCTCTAGTCTCAATTTTTTTTTTTAAACCATCTAGCTTAGCTGATACTATCTGGCCATTTTCTAACCCTTTTAAGTTCCTCCCTTATTAAATATCCAAGTTTGTGAGCTATTATCACAGACTGATCTCATATTGAGATTTAAAACCTCTCCTGAAGTAGCTCTTCTTCCCTCCCTCCCTCTTTTTCTTCCGTCCTTCCTTTTCTTTCTTCCTTCCTTCTTTCCTTCCTTTCTTTCTTTCTTTCTTTTTTCTTTCTTTCTTTTTTCTTTTTCTTCCTCCTTCTTTTTCTTCTTTTCTTTTCCCCCTTTCCCTCCCCTTCTGTTCTTCCTTCCTTTCTTCCAAAAGAAAGGTTGCTTTACTGCATTCTTTGAATTTCAGTTATTTATGTGGCACTTTACTAAGGCTTTACAATTTCAAAGTGTCTTTATCGCTTCTCAAAGAAAGCAGGAAAGGCCACAAATCTCTGTATAAAGCTCTGAAATAGCTCTTATTTTCTGATCATTTTATCTAGAAGACTCCCCAACATGCTGTTATTTGTCCACTTTTCTTTATATATTTATTTGCATGTTGTTTATCACCCCTTTTTAAAGCACAGAACTTGTTCTCATTGTTGACCTCTAGCACCTAAGGGAGTTTAGGACACAATCAGCACTCAATAAACATTTGTTGACTTGATGAATGAATGAATCCTAACTAATACAGTATTATTTGGCTCTGCAATAAATGTAAAGTACTCTGTCTCTTACTCTAGTCTATCTTCATTCTTTCTAGGCAGATACTCTTCTTCATCTCTCTCCCTTCCAAATTAAGTGGCTGAGAAAGGGGGAAAGGATAATGGCCCTAATAGTTCTCAAAAGGCAAAACTACAGGTATGATATTCTGTGCTGAGAAAGATCAGGCTCTCTTTGCTCATTTGACAGTTAGTAATACTTTGAGTACAGGTAGCAGAATGCATGGCCAATCATTGGCTTAAACAATAAATGTATTTCTTGTGTACTTGACCAGAAGTCCAGTATCTGTCAAGGTTGGTTCATCAGACCTCTCTTATTTTCTCTGCTGCCATATTCAGCTCCCTTACTGGTTGCAGTGGTTATTACAGCTCTAAATATTCCAAGGCAAAATTTCACAAATAAAGGTAGTAAGTTCACACTCACCAAAAAAAAAAAAAAAAAGTAGATTTTATTTTTTCCTCTTCTTCTCTCTCCTCTTGGAAAGAAAATCTATATCCTAGATGCCTCAATAGAAGCTCTTACGTGTTGGCCAAAACTGATTCATTAACCAGCAAAAAGAAATAAGATTTTTATAATTCACTCAGACCAGTGATTTTTCTCTGGGGGTTAAGCAAAATCAGAGGTCTGTTAGCAAATGGCTGTTGAGTGGGAAATCTAGAGCCATTTGACTGGCTTCAGTGGGCCCGGCCATGTTTGTTGTAAAGGAGAGCTGCTACAGCCAAACTTTTAAAAAGGAAGATATTAAAATAAAGAATTATAGTACAACTAGGCAGATAGTAACATATTTGGTGAACCACCTCATTCACAGATAAAATTCCATTTTTGTTGTGCATACATTATTATGACTATTCAAGTTCGGCTAACATTAATACAGCAGCATATAGCATATTAAAAAATAAAAAGACCAATTTGATAGTCCCTGTCCTTTAATTTGTGTGTTTAGACCATTTACATGCAATGTAATCTTTGATATGGTTAGTTTTAGATGGATCATCTTATTATTTGCTTGGTTTGTGCCTCTCTGGTGTGCATGTGTGTTTTCTCTGTTCCCCCTTTCCTGCTTTCTTTTTAATTATTTTAATGTCTTTTAGTAATCCATTTAAATTTATCAATTTTCAGACTCTAACTCTTTGTAGTATTTTTAAAGCAGTTTCTCTAGAGATTACCATGTACCTTTATGTCATATATGTATATATATATATGTATATATAATGGGTTATTTTTTTCTGTCTGCTTTCAATATTTTTTCTTTATCTTTAGTTTTCATAAATTTGATGAGTTAGTTTCCTTTGAGTTTATTTTGTGTGGAGTTCTTACAGCTGTATATTTATGTCTTGAGCTAAATTTATGTTTTCTGCTATATGCCTTCAGATTTTTTTTCCACACCAATCTCTTTCTCCCTTCCTTTTGGGACTTATATATCATGAATATTAGATCTTTTTGATACTGTCCCATGGGACCTTAAGAGTCTGAGTTTTCACTCCCCCCCCCTTTCTGTTATAGTAATTGGGTAAATTCTATTGATCTGTTTGCAAGCTCACTGCCTCTTTTCTTTCACACCTTCAGTGTGTTTTTGAGGTCATCCAATGAATTTTTCATTTCAGGTATCATATTTTTCTGTTCCAAAACACTCATTTAAAATAGTTTCTGTTTTTATGAAAAGAACATCCATCTTTCCATTCATAATGAGTGTCTACCTTTATCTCTTTGAGCATGACTGTATAGTTGTTTAAAGATCTTTGAAAAAAATTGATCCTGGGTAATCTTGAGCTTGCCATGTGGTTGTCTACTCCCTTAGAATCAGTCATGCTTTTCACTTTTCTGTATGTTTAGGAATTTTAGATTATATCTTAGATATTTTGAATATTATGTTACATTAAAATCTTCTGGAGCATGTCACCTATTTTCATTTACTGGGCAGTGGACCCAAGTGTGTTCAGACTGTTGTGGACTCACCTTCTGGGGACAGTTTCCAATGTCAGGTAATTTCTCAAATCCTTTGCTTTCCAGCTGCGGGTCTTATCTCCATGTGAGCAGCTCAGAATGAGCCCGGAGCTTGTGTCCGTTCATACACAGAATTAAGGGGTACTCTTCTCCATTTCTTCCCTCTCCATCATTTGTCCCATTTTCTATGGCTCCTAGGGACCCCTTTCCTCTGGATAGAAATGTACTGTTTCTCTGGAGGTGTTAGCTGCACATGCTGCTGAGTAGTTTTGTGCAACTGGAATTACCCTCCAGGCAAAACAGTGAGCGGGGAGGGGAAGAGAAAAAAACATGGGGATCTTCCTAAACTCCAGACCTCAGGGCCCTCTTTTCCCATTTTCTCTAGCCAGAAAGCCAAATTTTCTCCTTGGGCTTTAGGTGGTGTCAATATGACTACCTGCTTGCAGCCCCAGGACAAGAGCCCACTCTAGGGGCAGAGCAGAAGGAAAAAGAAACAAATCTGTATGAGTCCATATTGACATAAGTAAATGATTACATAAATAATTAAATGGAGGAGAGAAGACAAGTATTCCTTATAGAAGAATTCCCACTAAGTGATATAGATTCCCATCTTTCTCTCCATGATTTTGCACCAGACTTAGTGATTTGTCTCCACACCAGAAAACACTGTTTTAGACAGATCGACACCAGTTATGTTGATAGCATGCACCTCTGAGGACATCCTGTAAACAGCACATCACCTCCTTTGATATTCTTTATCCTAACCCATAACTCCAATCTAAGCATGAGCAAAAGATCATCAGCACACTGAGTTTGAGGGACATTTCCCAAAAATCTGATGAGTACTGCTCAGAACTCTCAAGAAAAGACTGAGAAGCTTTCAGACATGAGACTAAGTGCAGTATGGTTCCCTGGATTGTATCTTGGGACAGAAAAAGGACATTAGTAGAAAAACCAGTGAATCCAAATAAAGTCTGGAGTTTAGTAATAGCAATGGACAGGTAATGATAAGTGGTAACTGTCCCAATTAATAGTTTCTTAGTTTTAAAACATGGATCTTGGTTATATAGGATGTTAACAAGGACCAAGTTCAGACCCAAGGTATTCTCTGTTCAAGACAGTGCCTTTCATTATCATGGTTAAAGGGAAGAGGGAAATGAAAGAAGGGAAGAAGGATGGAAGAGAAAGGAAGAACAGATGTAAAAGGAAAGAACAGATGTTCACCATGCCCGGTTTGGGATCTCCACCATCACAGTACACTCGGTATTGACACAGAGGTGCCCCTCTCTGTTAGCAGTACCTTCCTGGAAATGGGGCTGGAGCATTGGGCTGGAGCACCATTCTATCCGCAGGCCTAAAGTGATGTTCCACGTGCTTCCAAAAATGATTTGTGGCAGCTACAGAGGAAATAACTGAAATGAGCTTTTTTTTTTTTTTAACTTGAAGGAAGGTTTGATGAAGAAAGCCTTTGTAGGAAAAGGTAACTGAGGACAGGAAACAGAAGCAAACAAAATACAACCAAAAAAAGAAATACTGTGGACAAATTTGTTTGATGCTCCCATTTGATGGAGAGCTAGGCGTTCATACATATAAGACCACAGCGCTCTTTTGCTAAAGATGCCTTATTCTGAATAGTAGAAAGGTCTCCCTTCTTCCTGCATGGCTCACACATGCAGTTGAATTGTGACAGCAACAGAATCAGCCCATCAGGGAAGTGTCTCCTGAGAATGAACTGATAGTGGATTTCAGTTCCATTACTTAAACTGAACAGGCAAACATCAGACCAAGACACACAAGATAAGTAACAATCCAGGATCTTAAATAACTATGATTAGATCCATAGTGAATGAAGAATCCAAGGGAAGAGCTGATCTTGGACCAAACATCATCTCTTCTACATAATTGCCCTTTACCATCCTGTTGGCCCACAAGCGTCTGCTCTGATGGAAATTGCCACTTGTAACTCACTAGTATGGATGCCACAAAACACCTTCTTGCAAATATTTGGGGGCTCATGAGGAATTCTAATTGAGTTAAATAATAAAATGAATAGATATCATAAGGCTTTATTATACTGTAAATTATAAAAACTTTAAAAAATCACTTTATGAATCAAGACTCTTTCCCAGCAGACTCAAGCAGAGGGCATGTGAGTGGAGGAGAGCCCTGTGCTCCCACTTTGGTCCCATTCAGACCCTGGTCTGAAGCCCTACCCACCTGTTCCCAGCTTAGGGTTTACATTTGCAAGCCTGCGTCGCATTTATGGAGTTTTATATGTTTGTTTTACACACGTACGCACAAACGCATCAAATCATACTCTAGTTAAGGTCTCTGCTCCTGGGTTTTTTTGACTTCAAAGTATGCTGAAGCCTGTTCTATCAGGACATGAAGGTCTGCCCCATAGCGTTTATGAACAACATAGGATTTCATGGTGTGACTGCACCATTATTTGTATGATCCTGGCCCACCAATAGGCATTTAGGTTCCTTCATATTTGGAGTTATGAGTAATAGTTTTACTATTTTATGTAAGTCTCTGCATAATTAGTTCCCCTAAGAAAGAACCCCTACAGGGTGATTGCTGGGTCAAAGGGTATGTCACTTTTAATTTAAAAAGATACTGCCAATTGCCCTCCAAAAAGATTATACCCTCATCATCCGTGTGTGGGATCATTTTTATCTCACCAACATTGGATAAAACCAGCCTAAAAGTTTTGCCTATCAGTTGGGCGGAAAGTAGTATTTCATTGGAGTTTAAATGTCCCTTTTTTATGAATATGAGGGAGATTGGACATAGTTCCATAAGGCATGTCATTCTATAAAATGGCACTGCATCTGTCTTGCTCTTTTGAAGGTCCTCCCTTTACCAGGATTATGAAGACTTCACCTACATTTTCTCCTTTTGTTAAAAAAAAATTTTTTTTTTACCTTAAGCTCCTTACATTGAAGTATCTTATGAAGAAAAGTCTTTAATCATTTTTTCCCTCAAAGAGATAGCTAATTCCTCCAGCACAGTTTATTGTAATTTATTTATTTCCTTTTCCTACTATATGGAATATTTATTTTTATCACCTGATGAATTGACATAACTTCATCAGCCTTTAAAAAAAAAGACATTCTTTGTATTGTATTGTTGTCTATTCCTACACCAAAACATTTTTATTTCAGGTTTTTCTATAGTAAGTTTTGATAACTAGTAGCTTTGATATGGAGCATATATCACCTCATTTTTGTCCTTTACACATTATATGTTGGCGTAAATTTTTTTTTAACTTTCCTTATTTTGAGAGAGTGAGTGTGTGCACATGTGCATGGGGTGGGGGGCACAAAGACAGGAGAGAGAGAATTCCGAGCAGGCTTTGCTGCTGTCATGCAAAGCCCCATGTGGGGCTCAAACCCACGAACCATAAAATCATGACCTGAGCTGAAATCAAGAGTTCGATGCTTAACTGACTGAGCCACCCAGGTGCCCCTACTTTGGCTATTTTTTTTTACACATTTTGTCTTTCTGGAGAAATTTTAGAACTAACTTGTAGGTTTTTGTCAAAAGACCTGGACATTTGATGGGAATAACATTGGGAAAAGGCTGAATTTATCAGTTAAGTTGTAGAGGATTAGCATTTATAAACATTGAGTTTTCACATCCAAGAGCTTATGTGTTCTTCAATAAAATTTTATTTCTTTCTTCCTATGGGTCTTTCCTATATCTGGTGAGGTTTATTTTATGTATTTTCCCTGCTATTTTGACATAAATGTGATTTTTTTTCCCTCCTGGACATTTTCAGATTGGTTCCTGCTAGTGTATAGGAAGAAGACTGTTTGTACTTTCTCTCCTGCACCTCAGTGCTCAGTGGGCTCTCTCCATCTGTTAGATTACAGAGCTTATGAAGCCTTCCGAGGTTTTTTTCAAGGGTCTGGTTGGTCACAGGAAAATGGGGTAAATAAGGCATAACGGTATAAAAATGATACATTCTTTTACATATTCCAAGTGTCAACTTCCCCGTGTCCTTCGGACCACTTGGGTTTTCAAGGGAACACAGTATCAGGCGAGGCAGGGAAGCCTTCCAGCTCCCTGTGTCACATGTCAAGATGGCGGGCCCCTTGGCATTTGGCATTGGCCCCACCGCTCCACGCTGCTGGGTGGGGCGTTTTGTGTGATGGACGTTTGGAGGCATGTGGAGAGCAGATCTCTGCCTCATGTGAAGGCCACAGGGGCAGAGAAAAGACTAAGGGCTTTTGTTCTTAGGTTCAAACCTTACTACCAGCGCTTGCTTTATAAGATTGAGGAAGGGACTCAGTTCTCTGGGCTCCAGATTTAATGCCTTCCTTGCTGGATGTCTCTTATGTTAAACCAGGCATTCCGGGAAGGTGCATGGTATACAGTAAGTGCCCAGTAAATGGTAGCCCTCCTTGTTGTTCGTAAGATGGTGGCAGTGAGGATGGGCTTGGAGTCTGACAGCCCTGGTTTTGAGCCCTGGCTCTGCCACTTCCTGGTGGCATGACCTCATACAAGCTATTTGGATTTCTTAAGCTCCGGTTTTCTCAGAGTTGGTCTCGTCACAATTTAAGGATTTGGTGAGAAGATAATGTGTGTGTTCTCTGTGAACTGCTGTTTTCATGTAACCATAGCTAGTAATATCATTTCTGTCGTTTTTCCTTCTTTGGGCAAAAAAATAAGTTGTCATTGAGATGTTAAGAAGAATTTTATTAGTTCACATTAAGATCACATTTGGAAGTATAATCTTTAAAAGGAGTTTCAAATATCACTTGTGTCCTGTGAAGAATTTTAGGGTTTTGAATGACTGGATTTGTGTACGTTTTAAACATGTTCTCAACTGGGCCATTTTCCATAAATATATGGAATAAGGATCCAGGTAATGATCCAGACTATTCGCTCAAAACCTAATGTCTAACTTGGCTCACAAAGCCGAGCATTGGAGGACACTGCTTTTCAAAGGCATAATGAGGCCAGTTTACAACCTTGTACCTCAGGCCACACCAACATGGATTACTTGGGGGAAACAATAACTTCTCAGTTCCATGGGGCCCAATATATTTTCAGTCTCGTTAGCAGAGCGGAAACAATCGTTTTCATTTATTCATTGAACTTAGGCTAGCATAGAGACAGGTAGTTTAATTATCGTAAATAGAGGAAAATCAATTGGTTATCACAGATTTTGAGTTGGAGTCAGAAGTTCTTTAAAATTGGACACAGTGGGTTGTGGTGTGAGACCTAATATTTCATGGAAGAAAACCTATTGCCCAGGTGCTGTTTGTACACATTCTGCTTCCAAAGTGTGGCTGATTCACACATTCTAGAGGACAGGGCAGATGCTAACCAGCCACCAAGATGTGGGCACCATCTATCTATCTGTCCCTGAAAAAAATTGAAGAGTGTTTTGTGAAGTAGCCATCAGAAGTAATGAATGTTCCCAAGGTGGCTGGGTGGCTCAGTCGTTTGGGTGTCTGACTTTGGCTCAGGTCATGATCTCGTGGTTTGTGGGTTGGAGCCCTGTGTCGGGCTCTGTGCTGACAGCTCAGAGCCTGGAGCCTGCTTCAGATTCTGTGTCTTTTTCTCTCTCTGTTCCTCCCCTGGTCACACTCTGGGTCTCTCTCAAGAATAAATAAACAGTAAAAAAATTTTTTTTAGAAGTAATGAATGTTTTCGAGTAGAGCTTTAAGACTGCCAACTAGATAATTCATCAGATTTGTTACCAATCCCCACAAGATTTAAATTTACTGTTCAATGATTTTCAAAGAAGTAACTTACTTTAAGTTTTGACTGGAAAAATCCACCTCTTCAAATGCATACGGAAATGATATGCACTTCTGGATGAGAGGCTGATGTACAGGCAGGCAGTTTGGAGAAACTGACTCTTGTTTGCTAAACACCAAGGGCGCACCTGATTTTTCACACCCACAAGTGGTGAAAGGCACGGTGCATGTCCCCACCCTGAGAAAGACCTTTGTCCTTGATGGAGAGGTAGCAGAGGTGAGGATTCCCAGTTTATTGGTAGGAGTTTGTTAAGGGTTACTAGTGTTCCCCCCGACCCCGCCATGTTTCAGGTTTAGGACACAAGATTGTATCCATGTGGAAGACATGAATAGAAGGCCTTCATCTCATAATGCCCAGGCTTGGGCACACCTGCTTCCTGTACAGAGAAGAAGCTGAAAGGGACGAGAAAAAGCAGAGTAGTGATCACTGCTTAGCGCAGACCCAGTTCAGGGCAGAAGGACCCTAGAGCAGTGGTTCTCAGCCTGGGATGCACTTTGAGAATCACCTAGAGAGCTTTGCTTGGGCTCCACTCTGATCAATTGAATCCCAGCCTCTGATCTTGCCACTCTCTCTAGTTACTTTCCAGCTTAAATAGCACATCTGGAGTGAGGACCATTCATTGTCTCATCGATCCCAACCAATGGAAAGCAGCCTGGTAATCCTTATGTATTTAGACAATGGTCCTGTGAGGGTTTAAAGTTATAGATTCAACAACAAAAGAATAAAAATAAAAAGGTATGAAAAATGTGAGTTCTTCACCTGAGTTCCAAGCTTTGAGCATATGTGGGTCTCTATATTTGAGGCGTGGAGAGACTGGGAGAAAGTGTTCATGCCTTTCAGAGGCTTCCCAAAAGGGAGCCATCGACAGGTAATATTTTAGGAACTGTGGAAAGGAAAAACACCTTCCTGAAATTCCTGCTCACACAGACACACACACAACACAAAATTTTGAAGAAAGAAAACCTACAGGTGGGAGGTCCTGAGTGCTTCCCCGAACTTTGATTTTTCTCCCATTGTTCCCCAGTCTCTAACTGCCCCGGTGACCAGTTCCTTCCCACCTAATAATTCTTGACCCTGAGAAAATTGCCTTCCCCGAGTAAGTTCAGTCTTCTCAAACTACAAATGAAGAACTAGAACAAATAATCAAGATGAGCAAACAATGCAGGAAATAATAGGTCACATGGAGAGTCTCTCCTCTCTCTCTTTCGAAACAAATTTCAGATGGAGAGTCTTTAAATTCTTACTATGCTCATGCTCCAGATTTCTGTTCCACTTTTCATATATCTTAACTGGCTTCCCCCCAACCCTCCATTTCCACTTGGCCAGCACCCTCTTACTTCTGGCTGCATGGGAACGTTCTCATGAGCCAAACGTCTCTGGCAGATCAGTAAGATACGGTGATAGTTTCGAAAATGTGAGACAGGCTTCATGCCTTCGGCACCTTTCAACTTCAGTCTGTTTTCCAAGCAAAAATGGAAAAGTAGGTTTGAACTCACACACTGAATCCTACCAGTTGATGAGGGATTCCTAGCGGAACTTCCTAAACTGAAATATGCATATGAATCCCATGGCTTTCTTGCTGAAGTGCAGATTCTGATTCCCTCTGAGAAACCCATGTGAGTAACAAGATCCTCCAGGCTTTCGTTGAGAATGACTCTGAGGTTAGGACCCTTTGGCCATGTCTGCCAGAGAGCTGGGGATGTGACATGGCTGATGACGCCTCCTGGTTCAGGTTTTCAGCCCTGCTCCCATCTAGAACATTCTGTAGTTGCTGCAGATAAGCCATCCCAGTGGGACTTTGTGCTTTCCCGTTCATTGCTGAGCTCCTTCCTTCCTTTAGCTCAGGAAGATGGCATTATCCCTGCAAGCTAGGAACAGCTCACGTTACAGCACTGCTTTCTGTCTGCCGGAGAGCCATCCTGGCAGCTCATCAGTCTGCAGCCCCTCCAGCTGCCCCATTTCTTGCCCCCATCCAGGCACCCGCTCTTGTTCTCTGCTGTGTGTGGAGCCCAGGCCTGAAACCTAGATGCATCCTTGCCTCCTTTCTCCTGAGCCCTGCTTCTGACATTGCTGGTCCAGCCCAGAAGGAACGTGAAGGGGAGATGCTGACCGCATGTGAACGTGGACACTGGGACATGATGTCTTGCCCCATTTTCCCAGACAGTTGCCACTGGGGCCGGTGCCAGTCCTGCATCATCGTTAGCTCTGCTGCTTTGACTCGGTGAGTCAAATATCCCTGGGTCTTGCTGTTCCAGCCCTGGAAGCTATTGGCGTGTTAACTTATTGCTATTATTAGTAGTAGGAGTAATTAAAAAAAAAACTAGTAACAGTTAGCATTTATTGAGTGCTTCCTATGTTGTAAGCTCTGGACTAAGCGTATCACATTTGTGATACACATTTAATTATCAATAAAACCCTAGGAGATAGTTTCTGGTTTTTGGCACGTTTACCCCAGTGAGGAAACCAAGGCCCCAGAGGATTGAGGAACACATGTCCAAGGTCACACAGAGAGAGAGAGAGGTGGAGTGAGATTGGAGCTCACAGGTTTCAAACTGAAGGCTGTGCTTCTAATCATGATGGCACACTGCTTCCCCTGCC